>OY390728.1:10826340-10985559 GCA_959613375.1 Heteropelma amictum
TGGAGAATTCCTAAAGAGGATTTCGAGTTTGACAGACTCGTTTTGTTTTCTCGTAACTTTCTCAGTCAGATCTATTTGCTTATACACTGGCGCACCAGGTCGAGAAAGTGCACGAGAGGACTGCTGTGTGTACAGCGACGAAACACGCCGGAACGTCTAGCAGAGATGCTGCACGAAATACGTAACTCTTGTGAAAAAGAACTTTGAGGAAAACCGATGGGAGTTGCAGAAAATACCTTCGAGGGCTCGTAAACCCTTAAGAGAATTGCACACAGCGCGGAATCGCAGCTGTACCGAGAAAGGAGAATTTTACGATAGTCTCGTTAATTATCTCCGTAAAAAAAATATCAAGTGAGGATAAATCTTGCGAAACATCTCGTTGGAACAAATTGTGTTATTCGGACCGTTGAAAAATAAGGAAATTCGAAGTTTTGACGATTGATTTAATTTTCTTTTCGATGTCAATTGTTGTTCATGTTTTTGGGTGTCATGAATTTTGTGATTGAAAAATATAATGGAATTCGCTCTCCGAGGATGGAATGTACTTTTCAGGGTTGGGCAGAGAGCAGAGAATAGACGAAACGCGAGTTTTAGACAGACGTGGTGCCCTCTAGTGTAGAAAAACGTCGATGATATCGATAGCTCCTGGACGTCAAACCTCTACACACGAGCGATATTTCCGTCATTCCAGACATACCGAGGAGACTTTGACGATGCGGAATCTTCGATTCTCTCTGTCTCACGTTTTTCACCCTAGTCATGCGAAATATATGACTGTAGGTAAACACGTCTGGAATGTGTCTCAGCCGGAGATATACGATGACGTCGTATTTTCTCGTGAAATTCGAAGCAAAGGGGAGTTTTGCCAAGTGCAGTTCGCGAAATTTTCAGCGAAAGGCTGAGCGTGTCGGTGACGTAACAAAATGTGATGACGATTTGTTTTAAAGTCCCATCATCCAAAAACAAGGAATAAAGTCGAAAAAATCATTACACCGCACTTGTATTCGACGTAAAAAATGAGACAGACGGTATATCCTTGGACTTCAGGAAGTCTCGAGACCCAAAGTGCCGATGGAACAGGTTCAACACGCATTTTTTCGTCCGACATATACAGGGTGTCCCGAAAAATCGATGTTGATAATTTTAAGCTAGATTCGGGATGAAATTCCAAGACGAAATGTCCTTTGGTACTTTTTCGTACGACGAAAACCTGACGAGTTATTAATTGTCAAAGCCAGTCGGACGCGAGCGCGCGCTCCCGATTAGCTTTGTCGGTCGATAACTCGACGGGGATTCGTCGGATCGAAAAGTCCCAGAGGACTTTTCGACTCGAAACCTCATCCCCGATGTGGCATCGAATTGTCGATAGCCGATTTTTTGGACACCCCGTATACAGCCCCGTTCCGCCGACCTATCAGAGGAGTTACGAGGCAAGAAAAGTGGCTCTTCTCTGACGGAAAACCTATTGAGTTTTTGGGTCAAGCTTTTCGCACGATTTCACACCGAGGAAATGAGTTTCTCGCCTCTCGAGCGTCTTCCCCGAGCTACGAAGGGTGTGTTTGCACGGGGGCTGTACTTTTCCCCTCTCTCTCTCTCTGCCATCGTCGCTTTTTCAACTGTGGACACTAGCCCTCGCGCAAAGAGGAAGACGAGAAACGAGAGTGATAAAGAAAGTGGGATGATACGGGAGATGTGTGAATTGAGAAAAGAGGAGAGTTCGGAGAGAGGACCCCGAAGAGGAGGGTGAAGGAAAGGGGAGAAAGAAAAAAAAAGTGTTCGCGAGGAGACATCATACCGGTCAGTTGGTTCCTTCTGAAAAGAAAACTCCAACAAAAGGCGCGTCTGGTGATGAAGAGCGCTTTTATTCCATTCTCTATTCTTTTTTCTCTGTGTTTCCTCTCTCTCTTCACCTTTTTCGAGAAACAATTTTACTTCTGATCTCGTGTACACTCGTGAGGGAGGTATAAGCGACTGTCGGGATATGATCTTCGTGCTGCAGATGTTCACGTATTTAGAGACATAAATACCAGAGAGTGATACTCTCTTG
The DNA here is from genome assembly GCA_959613375.1 of Heteropelma amictum. NCBI lineage: Eukaryota > Metazoa > Arthropoda > Insecta > Hymenoptera > Ichneumonidae > Heteropelma > Heteropelma amictum. The sequence continues at coordinate 10,828,388 of OY390728.1, forward strand.
TGCAAGGCGAGAGAAAATGGAAAGTACATTATAATGTCAAGGATATTAATCGCCAACCGAGTGAAGGCTGCCACTTTGTGAAAGTTCACGTTATTATCACGAAAGCGTACAAGCTATTTACGGAAATCTCGCGTGATTGATCCGGGATGCATACGCTCTTTAATTTCGTGCAATTATCAAAGCGACGTTGGAAAATAATTCAACGCGACGAATGGTCGTTCGAGAGTATTATTCCTCATTTTATCGAACTTTTAAACGCCTCGAAATATTCCTATTTATCGATGTATAATTCGTCAAAATTGAAAAACGAAAATTTGCGATTTTGACGTTGAAAACTCTCAAAGTTGAAACTTTTTTTTTTCGTTTACGAAATTTCTCCATTTAACCGCCCTCGTTGTGTCTCCCTTCCGGTTCCCCACCGTGTTTCCTCGCGTTGGAACATTATTTCCATCGAGTATATTTTTATAAACGCTTTCTCAAAGTTCGACGAGCCATCGAACGTCGTCCGCCCAACTTGTCTTGTTTTCGTCGCACTTTTGCCTCAAAGTACGCAATAACGAGGCGTGGAAAAATCTCTCTCTTCCCCTCAGTCTCTGCTCCGTGTTCGCATTATCGAATAAAGATTATGTAAACTTTTTGCAAAGTCAATAGCCCCCGGGGGTGAATTTTCTGGACAAAATACGAGAGGACGAAAGAAAAAAGCGCGCAACGAGCATTTTTCCTGTCAGCTTCGAGAAAATCGAGAAAAAAACGAAATCTTCGCAGTTCGCGGTCTCGGGAGAGAATAAAAAAACGGCGGAGAGCGAGAGGGAGGCAGGACGAGAAGAGAAAGAAGTATAGGGGCTTAAATTATATTTATTTTCTTTCCTCTCTCGTCTATCTGAAAACGCACTTATATTCTCCAGGTCTCTCTCTCTGTTTTCCGTGCCAAAGGCGAAACGCTCGTTCGCTCGAGAGTGATTTACGACGATATTTTACAAACAGCAGCCCAGCACCCTCCGCAACAAAGTTATTCCAGCAACAGGCCTATGCTTCGAGATAAAAGTATAAAGCCTTGCTCTTGCAAGCCACATCTGCTCCAGCGAAGAAAAAGAACGTTAAAAAGCTTCTAAACGAGTTAAATACCCTCTCCAAATTTCTATAAATTATCTTCATAAACATTCCATCTATCAAAAAAAAAAAAATTCAAAATTTCCCAATTTTTTCATTCAATTCTCCGGAATCTTCACACATTCTTTCGCCTTCTTTCACCGAGGGTCGTAATTTCGAAAAAATTGCTGAAAAACATTGGGCAAACCGCGGAATAACGACGATGAAAAAAAAGTTTATACATTTCGTTGGATTCCACGCTTTAAATTCGTGAAAAATAACCGTTGCGTCGCTTTTTTTTCAAAAATATGACTCAATAAATCGAAGCCAATATTTTGAGTATGAAAATCGATGAATTTTTCAATTTTGACGCGTGATTACGCGGCACAGAGTGTCCCGATTTTGACGTGCTCTCTTCTTTTCGAGGAGGAGGTATGGAAATTAGGATCGGAAGAACAAATGGAGGTTTGAGGGGGTACTTTGTGCGCAGGTCAAGTACACACGAAGAGATGCGGAGTAACCGCGGTCTCATCAAGGCGCGTTTCCGTCAATGGGACGTTTTGCTGTACGTGCACGTATGACGAGACCCTCTTGTTCCCCTGATTACAGTTTCAGTCGCATCGATCCCAATCACTGTGACGGGAAACAATGGACACCGACGAGCGATTGCCAGTCGAACGCCTGCACGCGCGTGCACACAAAAACGAAGGCAGACGAGGCATTTTTACGATCCCCGGACGGACGCGCAAGCACTCCGGACTTACCGCGGATTCTTTCCCCTTTTTCCCGAAGAAAAAGCCTGCCAATAACGAAATAACGCGAGGGATTTATCGTATCGTCATGAGAGTCGAGTTTGTTTGCGGAAAGACTCAAAATTGAGCAAACGACCTTCTTTTTTTTCAACAAGACCGCGGTGAATGTATAAATAAACTTCACCGAGAGGGGAAAATCGATATTCCTTTATTTCCGATATTCGTAGGCTTCAAAAGCACTCGCCATCACGTCGAATTTGACTCGAAAATGTCATTCAATAATTAATGACAATCACCGCAAGAATAATCTTTGAAAAATGTCAAATTTCGACGTCAAACGAATATCATCATTTTCCGATCGGATCTGACGGATCGTCGTCCTCGAAACTGCCGCGAGGTTTTATAGAGAAAATTATTCATATCGCCGTGGATCGTCGATACGTCAGCTGACGATGGAGTCATGCAAATTTTTCGCGTACGAAGATATTCATCGTCAAAGAGGATGCCGACAATGGCTGACATTCTTACGATCGAATCGGATCTGCGCGTACTTCCTCCGAGCGAGAGAGAAATATCCCGAAAATATATGATTGAATAGATGAAAAAAGAAATGCCAAAAGTTTTTTTTTCTTTTTTTTTCTATTGGACATCGAAAAAAAAAAAGGGTCGGAGGTAAAACTGATCTTGTTACAGGTCCGTGCACTCTGATCCGAGAGTGTCCAACGCGATTACGTTTCCAGCGCACTTGGGCCGGGGTGTGGAGTTTCGCGCAGCGGGGCTTCGCAGCGACACACATTCGCGACCGGAATCCCATTTTAAAATCGAGTTTTCTCGTCGCGAGGGGCTGTCGAACTGATCAACGGTCGAACAAAGTTCGTTGTACCGGCGACAAGCTCGCCGGGGCTACCCTCGATATTCCCGAGGACCAACACGCACATTCCTCATTTACGAATCCCACATATCGAGCAAAATCGCAAAAATCGCGAGGGAGGATGGAAGGAAGAAGGAGAAGGAGAAAGCGAGAGAGAGAGACATATGGAAACGTGTGGAGGAAAACCCCTTGAGAGGGAATCTAATATCTTTTTGGCACGAAATGTCGGAGAAAGACCGAGGATAAACGAGAGCAATAACGCGGAAGGCTCGAGATCCTTTGTTTGTCCTGACGATGCAATAATCATAATAACAATAAGAATAATTGACGCGAAGATTGTGAGATCAGGAACAGATGGCGAAGGAGCTTATCGTTGGTATGAATATTGCATTAAACGAGACGTATTTCCTTCGGTTCCGCGTGTATATACACGTTCATGGGGGGGAAAAAAGAAGGAGAGAAAAAAGAATCGAAGACGCCATCGAGTCGCGGTGACAGCAGCGATCCAAGTCCCTCGCGGAGCGAACGAAGCTATGCGAGAGACCGTCGAGATGCGCTATATACGACGGTCGGAGCTTCAATTAATCAAGCAAATTGTCGAGCAACGTCTACCGTGGTATTCTTTTTTTTTTCCTTCCTATAATCAGTCCTCACTGTTTCCTACACGGCATTGACGTTTGTAAGCTGTCTAAGCTCCTTTTCTCTCTCTCTCTGTTCGATCAGCATACGAGTTTGCAAGCTCGATTCTATTCTCATGAAGAAAAATAGCATCTACGATAATACACGTCAGTCTCTTTGAAAAAAAAAAATTGTATATTTAAAAAAATTAATTACAGAAATGACTGAAACCTCGTGCTTTTGTCGTGTTTATAATTACGGTAAAAATAATGAAACGAATTGATGTAGAATTATTTTAAAATGTGTATTTGAATTGCATTGACGTTATCTGTGTACGTATTTTCATCTTTATCCTTTATGCAGATTTTGAATTTCTGTGAATTTAAAAAAAAATTATGGTTTTCTGCAGAATTTCTACAGAAAACACGGTATGTACAGAAATTCTATACTAAATTTCAAAAACTCATATTATCGATGTAAAATAATAAATATTCTGTACAAAGAATGCGAACAGTATATTCTGCAACATTTCTACAGAATTATTTGCTTATATCCATAATTATTCTATGCAATCGTTTATTCTATAAGGATTCTGTAATTATTATATTCAACCATCCATTGTATACGGATTCTATAAGGATTTTGTATGTCCATTTCCATATAGAATTTTTATAGAATACATTCTTCACATTTTCTATAGAATCCTCATAAAAATGTTTCACCTGGGAAGCTCCTTTTCTCTCTCTCTCTCTCTGTTCGATTACCATACGAGTTTGCAAGCTCGATTCTATTCTCATGAAGAAAAATAGAAGATACTGACGTGTATAATACACGTCAGTATCTGCTTGAAAAAAAAATGGTACATTTAAAAGAATCTAATTACAGAAATGACTGAAAATTCTTGCCTCTATCGTGTTATAATTACGATAAAAATAACGAAATAATGTACAATTATGTGAAAAATATAATTGAAAAAAGAAACGAACATACATTTTTCGACTTTTCGAAGAAAAAATTCCGATTCCGGATTTCTCTGAGATATCAACGAAATTATCGTCGATCCTTTTTTTTTCTCCTCCGAAAACAGTCCCGAGTCCCCCGCGCAGTAGCGTTTCCCATCTCCGTGGTACTCCGCAGTGTTTTTCCCCGCCCCCGGACGCGTGACACGCGCGCGAGTCGCTCTCCGCGACGCAATTTTTCATGAAACATTCAGCGCTCGAGTGGGCGCTCGTTGGTGAAACGATGAAATATTAACGAGTGGCAAACGCGAATGTGGATCTCGTGGTCGATGATTACCTCCGCGAGAGGTCGGGAGAGCCCTCTGGTCCGCGCGGTAGCCTAATTTTCGTTCACCGCAAATGCTGACCATTAGGAAATTGGGGAAGCTTCGGGGGTTCGTAATATCGCGAGTACATACACCGCATTACATTATACAACGATTTTCTACCGTCGGTACACCGGCGTTTACACGAGAGACGTAACGGGCTCGTACGTACAAGAGTAAAAGAAAAAAGAGCCCCGTAGAAATGTAACGTTTTAATGCGCGCATATGCCCGGTCTGTGTTTATGCACGCGGGAGCGGGAAAGACACAGAAATGCTCGAGGTTCTCCCAAATGGCCCGTGTTAAATAATTGCTACACATTTTATAATTAGAATCGCGTGTGCTGTTCCGCTAATGTAATATTCCGAAGAGAACGAACATGCTTCCACATGCATGTACGTACATATAAGACATACACACTTGTATGTATGTATGTATGTACGTACATATAAGACATACACACTTGTATGTATGTATGTGTGTATATATATGTATGCATGTATGTATGTATGTATGTATGTATGTATGTATGTATGCATGTATGTATGTATGTATATATGTATGTATGTATGTATGTATGTATGTATGTATGTATGTATATATATATATTGAATGATACAAAACAGAGCATCCTATTTCCCCCCCACGATGAATCGTGCTCGTGCGTGCAACTCGTACAGTTCCGGCCTCGGGCGTACTCCCCTCCGACAACAATTCAAACGCCACTTCATTTTGCGACTGTGCAACCCCTGAATCGTTACCCTTGTCCCATCTCCTCGACTTTCGTTCCATTATACGTATGTTTATTATGAAATCCATTAACACTCTCTCGGTTTATGGAACAAGGGCTTCGGGAGCAGGTTCGTTCGTAATTAAGTTGAAAAGTCATGAATTTCCGGCTGTGTTATTTCGGCGATGATACACCTTTGGGGAGGTCGAGTCTCGATGGGAAATGGAATTTTAATGGGACGCGGGTATGACGATTTACGAAAGATTTTTCAAAATTTCGAAAAAAAGTCCAAAGGAGTGGGTTCGTTTTTTCGAGGTGCTTGGTACATTCAACTTTTTTTTTGTTTTTGCGAGGATCGCACGCCTCCGGAATGTGCCTTAATTTGACGAAGCGATGTGTCTTGATCGAATCGAGAATACTTTTTTTATCATTCAAAAAGCTGGATTCGATCTGAAACGGAGGCTGTACCATCTGTTGCGAGATGAAAAAAAATCGATATTTTAGCGTCAAAAGTAGACGTAGGCCGATACTCGACTCGAGTATTCGCTCTTACGTCCGTGGCCTCCTTGAGAAGGGCTCTGGAGCGCACCTGCTACCGGATATATATTTCGAACGATTCGTATCACATAGCACCGTGTGGCATCCCAAGCCTGGCCATATTAATTAAAGGGTGTTTCGAGCCACGTGTTCTCCAGCCCATATACGCGTAGCCAGCCAAGCTTCGTCTCCCTTCATTCGTCAACTGTGCCTTCTCCCTCTCTCTCTCTCTCTCTCATGGCGAGCTCTGCGATATTTAGGTCGCCCACACACACGCCAAGTTGACGTAATAGTTGCTCCAACGCAGCGATCAATGTTTACGAGCCTACGAGCATGTATATATATAGGAAGAGAGAGAGAGAGAGAGAGAGAGAGAGAGAGAGAGAGAGAGAGAGAGAGAGAGAGAGAGAGAGAGGAAGAGAGAGAGAGAGAGAGTTGGTATATATATCCCGAGTATGCAAAGATCAGCTATGTACAAACCACACGCATAATACATAACTCACAGCATTGCCGAGCTGACTGACCCGAGCGATAAATCATTCGCTTAATAACACACGATATAAAACGATAAAAAAAAAACATGATAATATTACCATAATTATCCCACAGAGAAAAAGAGACAGAGTATTCATCGTCGAGAACAGTTACAGTAATTCAAAAAAAATGATCAGTGCTACCGTAACTGTTCAACAATTACATTCAAGTACTTCCAGACATTGAAACCGGAAATCAGTGACAGATTGAGGATAAATATCGAATTTTCCTTCTCTCCAAAGAAACAGACGGTAATGAAGCTTTTTCGTTCTATTTTTTTCATCCTCGGTGTCAAACTTTTTCGCAAAGATTGACGCTAACCGGAAGCTCTGGAGTTTCTTTTTACGCTGCAAAAATAATTCTAAAAACCGCCCTCCCCCCTCTCCGAATTTAGCGGAAGTTACGATCTCGTAATACGTCTTTGCGACTGAAATCGCAGCCTCCGCAGCGCGAGATGGGAGAGGGAGAGAAATCGCGAGTCCGTCGAACGCCCGCGACGATCTCGATTTACGATCGAACGGGATCGTCCATATACCATGCTGGAACTCATCCATGCCGCGTAATCTCTGATCTACGATTATGGGCCAGTCCCTGCTGGCCCTTCGAGCCACTTTCAGCGCCCGATAGTTTCTCACTTTATGCCGCACTGTCGGGTATGCAAATATCACACGCAGGCTGTGCGGAAACACGTGCGGTGCATCTCGAAACTCTCTCTCTGTGTGTGTGTGCGCTTTTGGCGATCGGCCAACGCGGTATAGCACAGCGGCCTTAACGTTTCGCGGAGCTTTCATCGCCTCTTCTTAACGTTCACCAAAATCGCTCGTTCCTCCCCCGGGACGCGAGAGATTTGCGCCCGGCAGTCGCGTACTCGTATTAAAACGAAAAAAAAAAACGTCTCTGCTCCGTCCGTGCTCTTTTTCTTCTTTACCAACAACGACGGAGCGGAACGAGAATTTTCAAAGATTTTTTTCATCCAAAATCATTTTCTTCGCTCCGTCCGGTGTGCGGGACATTTTCGAAATGTTCGCAGTCTTTGGAAAACGCGATTTCGTATACCGAAACGTTCGGGTGGAGACACGCGCGTATAGCGATAAGGAAGAATATTCTCCGAAGCCCTCGCGAGCTGATTTATCAGCCGTTTCCCCTCGGGGATTAGCACCGCATTAGCATATCATTAGCGACCCTCTCGCGCGTTACGTGACCTTACTCCATAATCCATGGGTCAACCTCTCTCCCTTATTGTGCATGTGGACGTGTTCGCAGTCTCCGACGTTTATTTACGCTTGATGGAATCGTTTGAAAAAGCTCCCCGAAGGCACGATATTGCGGAAGAAAAAAGCGCCGAAGGATCGACGACACGAAGCGTGAAAACTTTGGGCAAAGCTCGAGGAAGACAGGATGAGCCGAGCGCGGTTTTCCGCTGATAAAAATCGCGTGAATGTTTGATCGATTGATCGATCGATCGCACAAAAATGTGCCTGAGCAACGCATAATGCTAATAATATTATAATAATTGGGGAGTTTTACTTGCACACCCTTTACGGGTTTTTACAAGCCGACCACCCAACTACTACCCATTCTGTATCATATCTCCTTCGTACCTCCTCTGTTTTTCTGGGTGGGTGGATTTCCTCCAATAGACCTACTTTTTTACGTGGGTTCCGAACCACGAGAGAACAGTTTAAGACACTTAAAAAAATCCATTGGTGTCGGCGGCGGGAATCGAACCCGGACCCACCGGGTGTGAGCCGGGCGCGTTACCACTAGGCCACTGCCTCTCGCATAATGCTAATAATATAATAGTATAATATATCGAATAATAATTTAAAAAAAAAAGAGCAGATTTGTTCATCTCCGAATCTCATTTTCGTGAGATCACGATCTTTCTTCGATCCACCCGAGAGTTTCGGACAAAAGTTGCGAGAAATCACGGTGCGACGATTCATCGCGGAATATCGCGAAAGGAGATACATATTTTACTCCGAAGGTTGAATAATAAGACATCGAGAGAAGTTGGTCCACCCTCTCGAATCTTTCTCACAGCGAGCTCAAACTTATGTACCCCTGCCGCAGGGGTAAATTGCAGAGTTTTAGCATCCGAGAGCAAGAGAGATTTCCAACCGAAGAGGATGAGCAGCTTCCCGCCGCACCTTTCGCGCGATTTCAAGGGCATCTCTCACAATTACACGGTCCAGCAGCATCCCTCGAGTTGCATCTCGAACGCATCGAACGCAACGATATGTTCTCTCCGATTCTCAAAGTTTTAAGGGGCGGGGGGGAGGGGGGATCCGACGCGAACTGCTCCTTTCTCTCTCGATCTTTTCAGCTACGACGCATTAATCTTCGCTGCGGCTTGAGGAAGATACGCGAACGTGCCCGCACGGTGTATCTTCACCCGAGTGAAGCCTCCCCGCAAGGACGACGCGTCTAATGGCGGTACGCGACTTCCGGCGGAGAAAAAGACGGGACGGCCGTTTATCCGGAAGTCCCGGGACCCGATCTCCTTCGTGTTCACCGCGGGGATCCGCGACGCCCTTCTCTGCTCTCCGCGTCCTTACCCTACTTTTCCCAACTGTATATATAGACGCATTCTCTCGCGGCTCTCCTCCATCCACGAGATCTCCAACGATTTCTCTCGAGGGATCGTTTGTTCATCGGGAACAGGTACAAACTTCTCCGGACTCTCTTGGAAAGTTGTCGCCACGAAGAGGAGGTTCGGGATGCCCCGTCGAGCGGCGTATAGGGGGGAGGGGGCGACAAGGCTGTTCCTTTATTACGAAAAGAGCTTATTCTCTCCCTTTGCTTTCTCGCGTTTCGCACTGCGTGCGAGTGCATAATACGACATTGGAATCGAAGAGCTCGCGCGAGAATATCCTCTGCGCTTTCGGTAAACATATATACCCCGCGATTTCCGCGTTTTCCCTCTCGCTTATCCCCGTTCGTGATTATTCAAGAGACGCGCATCCATCCTCCCCCACTCCGGAGCAAACACAAATATACCTCAGGGAGGAAGTTTTCATCCTCCTACCGGAATTCTGTACCGAAATTTGCGGTCCCCTCGTCTTTGTCTCTCCCACTCTCGCCCTTCGCCCTCCCCAGCCGGAATTTTCGCGATATCCGGAGGCAAAGTTCCGGAGCTTTGGAATCGATGCATTTTTCACTTGTTTTGTTGACGATTTTTCAAAATTGAGTCAGCATAACAAGCGCGAAAACGATCAAATCCGGAAAGGTGTGGGAAAATTGAAAATTTTGAAAAAATTTTCAAATTTCATGTATCGAGTACTTGTAGAGGCACGTGTGCGTGCGTGCATCATGGACCGAGAGAGTTTCTTCCGCGCCCTCTCTCGGCCGTCGCTATAACCAAGTCTCGCGAGTAAGTACACTCTCCTTGTAGTTTGTTTCAGTTGTTTTAAGGTCTTTACACCCGTTCCATTTCCGGCTTTCCCGGCGCGCACTTCCGTCTGCGGATTCACAGAGATCTCTCTCGCGTGTTGGAAATTTTGTGTATACAAAAGCGCGGTTACCGGCTTAGCTGTTTTCGCGAGAGCGTGTACGCCGAGAGTTTAACGAACTCGATAATTGCGCGAAGCTCGTTTTCCCCCGTAATCGGGGGAAAAGTCGCTCTCGCCGTTTGCACATCCGCGAAACCTTCGAGCAAACCGAGCATCTCGGGTAAAATTGCCTCACACCTTCGATATATCAATGTTTCTTCTCCGAGTTTTACGAGAGTCGAAACAATAAGTATGCACTCCCAGGGACATCCGTCCCTTTCGACTCTACGAGTCTTAGGGTGCGTCGTGGAAAATTAAATTTCCACTCCGAAAAAACTCTATGAAAACAAAGAAAAAAGCAGAAAAGTCACGTTATTTTTCGAATACGCGGATTCAAGACGTGCTTTACTCAGTTTTCCTTCGAGGAAAGATTTTTTTGAAATTTTCGGAATCGAAAGAGCAGCCTTTGCGAGGTGACGAAATTGTCCGGCTTTTGACGGTCTTTTTACAATTTTGTGAATGTTATTTTGAGAAATAAAATAAAATTTCGGCGTTGTTTTCTTCGATATATCAATGTTTCTTCTCCGAGTTTTACGAGAGTCGAAACAATAAGTACACTCCGAGGGACATCCGTGTCTTTAGACTCTACGAACCTTAGGGTGCGTCGTGGAAAATTAAATTTCCACTCCGAAAAAACTCTATGAAAACAAAGAAAAAAGCAGAAAAGTCACGTTATTTTTCGAATACGCGGATTCAAGACGTGCTTTACTCAGTTTTCCTTCGAGGAAAGATTTTTTTGAAATTTTCGGAATCGAAAGAGCAGCCTTTGCGAGGTGACGAAATTGTCCGGCTTTTGACGGTCTTTTTACAATTTTGTGAATGTTATTTTGAGAATTAAAATAAAATTTCGGCGTTGTTTTCTTCGATATATCAATGTTTCTTCTCCGAGTTTTACGAGAGTCGAAACAATAAGTACACTCCGAGGGACATCCGTCCCTTTCGACTCTACGAACCTTAGGGTGCGTCGTGGAAAATTAAATTTTCACTCCGAAAAAACTCCATGAAAACGAAGAAAAAAGCAAAAAAGTCACGTTATTTTTCGAATACGCGGATTCAAGACGTGCTTTACTCAGTTTTCCTTCGAGGAAAGATTTTTTTGAAATTTTCGGAATCGAAAGAGCAGCCTTTGCGAGGTGACGGAATTGTCCGGCTTTTGACGGTCTTTTTACAATTTTGTGAATGTTATTTTGAGAAATAACCGTAAAGCCACCGAAGTGTCTCGTCGGTGAGGGTCACGGTGAGTCGAAACGAGGAATTTCGGAGTTATTTCGTTCGTACACTTTGGGCAATCGTGGACGAACGTGGAGTCGGAGCTTTCGATGTCGGAGGGAGAATTCGGCGAGTGTATCGGGACGAAGAGATCGGTCACGGGGCTTTCAATTATCGAGCCGTAATGATGCAGGCATTTATCGTTCATAGATGGCGATACCGTTGACGCTCGAACGTGGATACATAATCCACTCGGTGATCGACTATAGGCTCGCGTACGACCAGCCGATCGTTTCGTACAACAAACGACCGTTATTAATTACATTAAAGCCCGGCTCCGATGCACGAGAGTCGAAACATCACGCGCGACGGTAAAGCGAGCGCGTATACATTAGGGTGGTTGAAAAAAAATTTATTTTTTTTATACCGAAAAATTCATCGCTTTTTTTCGACTTTGAAATTTTACGAGCCCCCGTTGGGCTTGGGAAAAATTCTAAAACATATATTACGTACGAAATTTGAGTGTTTGCAAGAAATTTTCGGAATTATTGCGTTGAAATCGTTGAAATAAATGTCGTAAAACGTTTTATAAAATGTTTTTCATGTGCCGGGCGATCAACTTTTCGGTGTGAAGAGAAGGAAAAAAAATGGTCGATTTTTCGTGGCCACCCTAATTGTACGATCGATCTAGGTCGATGGGATCGAGACTTTTGACTCGCTGAACGATCACGGCTCGCGAGCAATTGTCCGCGCAGCATCCGCGGTCCTGTTATCGTTCGCGGCTCGCTAGGTCACAGGCAGGTGCGATGAATCAGCCGCGAGAAACGTCGTGATTTGCGATTTTATCGAATCTACGGAAACGATCGATGAAATCGAGGAGATAAGAGGGATTCAAGGTGGGGATTCGTCGTCGAAACCGGAAGGCGACGGATCCTCAGCGAGAGGAGAAAGACAGCAGTGTTTCGCTGAATATACAGTCTCGAAGGAATAATTTTGAGAGTCAACGAATGTAGAGCCTACGAAAGCTTTCAGATTCTTCAAATATTTGAGTGGAAATGTTCTCGGTGTCTCGAGGTGAACGGGAGCAGAGATCGCTCGTTTTCTTTCTCTCCGCGCCGCGGATTTGACTCTCATTTGTAATACCGATCGGTGGAGAAGTTTGAGACTACATTTGACTGTGAGATGATGTTTTCGGATGCTGAAATCTGCAGAGGGATACGGGAGAAGTGGCTTTCTTACTCCTCTTGAATCGAGAGCAAATACCATCAATTTTCCGTTGGCCAAAGTAAGGACAAACTTTGGGGGAATAATCTTTATGGACATTCCGGTGCATCTTAATTACACTCGGAAAGAGTAAAGCATATGAATCGAAATCGGTCCTCGTCACTCTGTGCTCCGTCGTCGCTTTCGTGCATTGACGATTTCAACGAGGAAAAAAAACAATATTTTAACAGTTGAAGATCTTTACAGGTTCATTAAGAACGTGAATGAGCGAGAGGCTACACGAGAGTGCATTGTGAAAGTCGAAAATAAGCGGGAGGCCTTTTTAATATGATTCATGAACGAAAAGATTGCGTGTCTTTGGAACATTTTTAATTCGCAAGGTCCCGTGCTATTATATTATTGGCTCGAATTTATGGGTTTCGTGTAGAGGGGTAGTAAAGCGTTATTAGTGCAATGCACACACACACACACGCGTACGTATATACGCCTGCACATAATACACAATAACACCCTCTTGCATAGACGATTATCCGGATATGCAAAATTCCGTGTGTACCAAGAGTGAGGCGAGTAATTTTCGAGTCACGAGCGCGACGAAACAAATTTTAACGGCCTTAACAACAACGTGTTTTACGTGTATACACATTTGACACGTATACAGGGTGTCGCAAAAATCGAGGTAGGTCGTCGAAAAATTACATTTGGGATGAAATTTCGAGTCGAAATGCTCTTTAGTATTTTTTTGTACGACCGAAACCCGACGAGTTATCAATCGTCAAAGTTTGAGCCAATCGGACGGGCCCTTCTCCCATTGGTCCGACTTTGCGAGCTCGTAACTCGGCGGGGATTCGTCGGATCGAAAAACGCTCGAGGACTTTTCGGCTTGGAATTTTGTCCCCGATGTGGCTTTTAATCATCAGCATCCGGTTTTTGGGACACCCTGTATATCGCGCCAATCTCGAGTGTATGATACAACAGTGTTGAAAGTGCCGCGAATTAACGCTCGCCATTCGCATTAGTTATCAATCGTCAAAGTTTGAGCCAATCGGACGAGCCCTTCTCCCATTGGTCCAACTTTGCGAGCTCGTAACTCGGCGGGGATTCGTCGGATCGAAAAACGCTCGAGGACTTTTCGGCTTGGAATTTCGTCCCCGATGTGGCCTTCAATCAACAGCATCCGGTTTTTGGGACACCCTGTATATCGCGCCAATCTCGAGTGTATGATACAACAGTGTTGAAAGTGCCGCGAATTAACGCTCGCCATTCGCATTAGTTATCAATCGTCAAAGTTTGAGCCAATCGGACGAGCCCTTCTCCCATTGGTCCAACTTTGCGAGCTCGTAACTCGGCGGGGATTCGTCGGATCGAAAAACGCTCGAGGACTTTTCGGCTTGGAATTTTGTCCCCGATGTGGCTTTTAATCATCAGCATCCGGTTTTTGGGACACCCTGTATATCGCGCCAATCTCGAGTGTATGATACAACAGTGTTGAAAGTGCCGCGAATTAACGCTCGCCATTCGCATTAGTTATCAATCGTCAAAGTTTGAGCCAATCGGACGAGCCCTTCTCCCATTGGTCCAACTTTGCGAGCTTGTAACTCGGCGGGGATTCGTCGGATCGAAAAACGCTCGAGGACTTTTCGGCTTGGAATTTCGTCCCCGACGTGGCCTTCAATCATCGGCATCCGATTTTTGGGACACCCTGTATATCGCGCCAATCTCGAGTGTATGATACAACAGTGTTGAAAGTGCCGCGAATTAACGCTCGCCATTCGCATTAGTTATCAATCGTCAAAGTTTGAGCCAATCGGACGAGCCCTTCTCCCATTGGTCCAACTTTGCGAGCTCGTAACTCGGCGGGGATTCGTCGGATCGAAAAACGCTCGAGGACTTTTCGGCTTGGAATTTTGTCCCCGATGTGGCTTTTAATCATCAGCATCCGGTTTTTGGGACACCCTGTATATCGCGCCAATCTCGAGTGTATGATACAACAGTGTTGAAAGTGCCGCGAATTAACGCTCGCCATTCGCATTAGTTATCAATCGTCAAAGTTTGAGCCAATCGGACGAGCCCTTCTCCCATTGGTCCAACTTTGCGAGCTTGTAACTCGGCGGGGATTCGTCGGATCGAAAAACGCTCGAGGACTTTTCGGCTTGGAATTTCGTCCCCGACGTGGCCTTCAATCATCGGCATCCGATTTTTGGGACACCCTGTATATCGCGCCAATCTCGAGTGTATGATACAACAGTGTTGAAAGTGCCGCGAATTAACGCGTGTACGATTTTGACGACGCCGAGTTTTACGAGTTCGCGAATGAATTTCGTATAAATATAAACAACCAGACGTGATAATATGCACGTGGAGAGAAAATGGAGAATTCCCCTGGCCATCGAGATACCGTGGAAATATTTCGTTATTGCGATCGAATTGCACATCCGGCGTAAAAGCGCTGTACTTTTGCAGATGCGACTGCGAATGGGAGAGGACATCTCGCGCGTGGACCGAACTACATTTCAGCGGATGGCAAACAAGGATAACTTTCACGCACCTTTCTCCCTTTCTCCTCACATTTACACAATGATAATTAGTCGCGACCACACCGTACGATATTTGGTGCCTCGATTATCGTTAACTCACGATTATACTAATGATGTTGGAACTCTGGAAAGCCCTACGAAAATATACACGAATTTCCACGATCCACTCTTGTTTATTCACAATTTAATTTCCATCCCATTTCACACGAGTCTCTGCGACTCGTGAATTTCGATTCTTGGTGGGACGGTACAATACGCGACATCGAGAATGAAAAAAATGAAGAAAACTGGCGAATCGAAACTGTCGCGAATCAATACTCAATAATCATTAAATTTCCTGTAATTCCATCGTCAAATTATTGTCGAAAAATATCGTACGATCGAAATTACCTCGCGACGATTATCTTTTTTTGTTTCTTCAGCGGAAAATGAATTACGAAACGGAACGAAATTGCCAGAGAATGGAAAATGGAACGAGTGCCGAAAGTGATATCGCGAGAAATTCCCGTTGGTTTCTCTCTTTCGTTTGCGAAATTTCCAGGCTTTTCGAACATACAGCGATGCATCAATAACGCAGGAAGCTCGAGTGTTTTCCGTGTTCCGTCCGTGTAGCGCTTGTCTCTCCGGGGAAATTAAGCGCGCCAACATTCTCTCGTACAAGTTTATATCCATCGCGAAAAAAAGGGACACTGCAAGTGCACGTGCAATCAGGGGCAAAAATGTTCGTCTTCTCCGCGACTTTCCTCCTTTCTCTCTCGCCCTCCGCAAATTGCGGCACAGCGAGAGAATCTCCCTCGTCAGCGAGATACAACTCGGCGTTGACGCGTTTTGATTTCAATTCCGAAAATGAAAAAAAAAAATTTCGCAAAACACCTCTTCGATCATCGACGGTTCGACACTTCAGCGTATTCCTCCCTTCTTCCGCTTCTCGACGAATCAAATTTCAAACGCGTGTTATTTAAAATATTCAACGCTCCAGAGTCGGCGAGCTCAAACATTGCGCGAGATATTTATTTGTTCCCGCGAAATAAAAAAAAATCCCCTCAATTCCGCGTTGGAATTGTACAAAAATAGCTAAAAATTCATGCGACAAAAAAACCGTTTCGTTCGATCGTGCACTTCCGGATGTTCGATGTACACGCGAGCTGTGCACTTTTTTTCGACGCTCTGCGTTCGACTCTCGAAAATATTCCGTCCGGCGAGTGCGGCTCGTAAAAAAGAGAGAGAGACGGAAGAGAGGCGATTGTTTCTTCCGAAAAAAACAGCGACCGATAAATCGAATCGTCATTTTTCGTCGGAGAAAAGTTCGTAAACGACGCGACTCGGGATTGACGAGAAAACGAGGCGCGAGGAGAAAACAACGATGAGTCTCATTTTCAGCGCAAAGAGGCAAACAAAAATAAGCGAGAAAGTTATACGACTTTGAGTGTTTCATTATATTTGCTCGAAACAAGCACCAAAGTATTCCCCCGGTGTTTATGCACTGCTTTAAAGCACCGCGAGTCTTTTCCCACCCAAGCGCAAAAACACACACTGTAACATCCGTATTTCCGCTCGAATAAAATTTGTTTACGCGGTCGATCCCGCGCGGAATTTCCCCAAACTCGACGAGGAGAGAAACGGAAGGGAGAGTGAAAAGAAAAGAAGAAAAAAAAAAATGAAAAAACTGAGCATATTTATCGGGCGGCTGGTGGATTCGCTCGGATATTCCGTCCGCATCGCGGGCAAACCGTTCGAATTTTATTAGGTGGAAAAAGAAAAGGCGAAATTTGCATGAAATCCTCGCGCGCGCCGTCCAACTTCCTCCTGCTGTATTATACCTACATTACGTTATAAATGTTTCAAAGAAACGAGGGAAAAGAGAGGACAACGAGAGTGGAGTCTTACGGAAAGCCGTAAAAACGTTAACGGAAAAAAAAGTGGAGAAAAGACGAGAGTCTCGAATTTCGCGAAGCCAGCAGTCGGATTTATGGGGATGCTCGGCAGCGCGAAAAAAAAGATGAGCCTCCCGCTTTGCGATGCGTTCCGTCGATTAATTCTTCATCGCACGCATCCGTTTTTAGCGCTACATTAACGACGGCGACAATGAAGACGATGAGAAATGACGTAATGACGAAAAAAACGATCTTCAGCGCGTCGTCGTGTTGCTTCACATAATCATACCCGTTGTCGATGGACCAAAGTGTCCTGCGGCCAAATGCAACGTGAAAAAATACCGTCATAATTCGCGTCTCACAGGGCGATTCGAGCCGAACATTTTTCGCGACCCTCTGCTCGAATAACACGCTTTTATTATGACGAAAAGCAGCATTCGCAACGTCCATAACGCGATTTTATTAGCTGTCGCATCAATCGCACTGATGCGTTGGAATAATAATTTGCATACAGCATTAACACGCGATTCGTCCTGCCCCCTTGATTTTCGCGCGATAAATTCGCGCCTATATATATATGTAGTGTCGAATTTCACTGCTATATATAAATGTAGCAGTTCTGCTGCTACGAAAGCTCTCCGCGGCGTTTTTGTGTTTTGTGTTTTTCTATGCGTGAGGTCGTACCTTTGTCGAGCGAGCGAAATGTAAACAAGCTGAGAAAAGAGAGGGGATTTTCGTGGCGAAGTACGACGCGTGAACTTGAGAGAAATAAAAGTAGTAGCCGTTAGTGGCCGTTAGTGCTTCACACAAGAAACATTTCTTCGGGATGTTTTCATATTTTCAGTAAATCTATGTTTTATCAATGTACGTCGTGTTAATCGCTTATTTTCCCTTCACCAAATGTCCCATTCTACATATATATATACGTGTGTGTACTATATATATATAGTAGTATTTGTGTTTTGTGTTTTTCTATGCGTGAGGTCGTACCTTTGTCGAGCGAGCGAAATGTAAACTGAGAAAAGAGAGGGGATTTTCGTGGCGAAGTACGACGCGTGAACTTGAGAGAAATAAAAGTAGTAGCCGTTAGTGGCCGTTAGTGCTTCACACAAGAAACATTTCTTCGGGATGTTTTTATATTTTCAGTAAATCTATGTTTTATCAATGTACGTCGTGTTAATCGCTTATTTCCCTTCACCAAATATCCCATTCTACATATATATATACGTGTGTGTACTATATATATATAGTAGTATTTGTGTTTTGTGTTTTTCTATGCGTGAGGTCGTACCTTTGTCGAGCGAGCGAAATGTAAACTGAGAAAAGAGAGGGGATTTTCGTGGCGAAGTACGACGCGTGAACTTGGGAGAAATAAAAGGAGTGGCCGTTAGTGGCCGTTAGTGCTTCACACAAGAAACATTTCTTCGGGATGTTTTTATATTTTCAGTAAATCTATGTTTTATCAATGTACGTCGTGTTAATCGCTTATTTCCCTTCACCAAATATCCCATTCTACATATATATACGTGTGTGTACTATATATATATATAGTACATACTATACTATACTGTACTATACCATGTACTATATATATATATATAGTACGTACATACTACATATATAGTACACACACGTGTTCGGACTTGAAAAGAAAAAGGGGTCGCTGTAACGTCCGGGATGATCCGCGGAGCAAAGTCCCGGTGATTTACGCCCTTTTAACGGCAAACCACGCGTGTTTCGCGTACAGATATCAGCCGCGGGATGAGCAGCCCTCCTGCCGCGTTGGTGCGCGACACAAAAGTGCCCACGACCGTAACGAGAGTCCCAAATTCCCATAATCCCTCGTGCCACTATCCACGATGGGTGCATCTCTTTTTTCGAATTCTTTCGAGAACGCGTCTACGCGCATAATTATAAGTGTAAATGAAAAAAAAGTGTGAAACTTTATTCGCGAACGACAAAAAAAGTAGGAAAATTTATATCGAAGACAAAAGTGTCTCGAGCGACCGTACGACTCGTCGCGAAGGGCCGGGAAGAGTCGGGAAAGCTCTCCGATAGCCGATGGAAAAATTCGTGAGTAAAAATAAAACGAGATCGATATACGAGAGGAAAAAGATTTTTCGGCAGAAACGGGGATGATCTTTGAATCTAAGATAAATCGTGTCATCATCTTGTTTTTATCGCGATGAGTGACGATTAAATTCCGTTTCGCAAACATCAGCGGAATGTCGAAAATGACGGCAGCAGCCGCGTAATACGGTTTCCGGTTTTCCGTCATTCGACGTCACTCCGCGGATTTCACGAGAGTCCCCGTGAGCGACGAACGACAGAGTTTCAAAGTGCTCGCGCGTTATTGTTTGCCGTTTCGTATTCAGGCTTGATACAGCCGCGTTTTACGGAGCGGGCTTCCGCCTCGAGGTACATAACCACCGCGGCTGTCGGTGGCTTTCCGACGCTCATCATCGTGCTCCGCGGATGACTCCTGGACCGCGTGTATATGTATATATATATATATATATATATATGTGCACGTGGAAACCTCGATTAACCAAATCTCGGGTTTGAGAGCGCAGCTAACTTCACGCGACGTATCGTACACGGCGGAAGCGAGACGAAAGTTGGATCTGCCAGGGAGAGGAAAAGGGAGATGAGAAGATGGACAAGTCGGATCCGGAGGAGGAGGCTGGAGGGTCGCATAGTTTATGTTTCGTCGAGAGCATTAAGTTTGAGGACGCGTGACAACGCGAATATGTACCACGGTGTATATATATTTTTGTGTATGTATATACATAGGTGAGAGAAGCCATCTCGTAAAGCCCTCGAGCGACTTCCGCTTTGCAACCCCACTGTTTCTCTCCCTCTTCCTCTCTCTCTCTCTCTCTCTCCTTGCTCGCCCTTTCTCCGCGCGGGGTTGCCGACCAACCCTCCGATGTGACCCTTCCGACGCTGCTCTCCCTACAGGCTGACTCACCCGCGAAAATCGAACCGAAAAACCGCGAATTCCGGCTGATATTCCGAGCTGAGGCACTCGGTGGTTTATTCATTTTTTTTCGTCAGTTTTTACCTGCCAAACTTTGACGATCAATCGTACTCGGAACTTTGCTTCAGCTTCAAACTTTGAGCGTCGACTTTTGAGACACCCTGTGTGTAGATTGAAGAAATCGGGGGTTCGAGGTTGGCTCTATCGAAAGCTGCGAATGGCCAGTGACGAATCGCTGCCGGGGAGAGGAGAGGAGAGGAGGAGGCTCCCAGGGATTTTGTTTAATACGCGGATGAGACCGCAGCATCCAGCCCGCCCGCGAGACTCTTGATTTCTCGTTTGCACGGCGATGAGAGGAGAAAAAAGCTCGTTAAAAAATTGGAAAAATTATTGTGCCTTCGTTATTGCTTTGAGGAGAAATTCATTCTACGCTAGATGGCGCTGCGACGTTTCTACCCTCGCGATTAAACATTCCCAGAGTGCACTCCCGCGAATGGGCGAATTCTCGCGCATTTATAGCACGCGGATACATCGCAAAACAGAGGGGGTTTGTGCGACTCTGACGAAAAGCGAGATAATTATTTCTCTTACAATGTGTCCATAAAATCGTGCTTTGGAATTCGCATATTTCATACCGTTCCGGTACATATAAATGTAGGAAGGAAGACGCGAAGGGCGAGAGGGGTACCCGCGAGTTTTGCACGTTCCGTAAATTCTCCGCTGTTCCACAGCCCCCCTCCCCCGTTCTCCCCGTAATGAATCTAAACGAAACATGGAATCTACGCTTTTACGAATATACAAACATGACGTTGTACTTAATTACGGAATACGAATTAATTGCCGAAAAAAAAGCGAGCGGGAGGGATTTTCAAAGGAATTTTTCATTTTTTGAAAATTAGTTTGAAAATTCAAAATCGAATCTCGATGTTTCGATGGAAACTGGTTTTCCACGAACGGTGCTTCTTTCTCGCGGTATCGAAAATGAGGATAAAACGAAGAGAGAGAGGGAGAGAGGCGCGTGCAACCAGGTCCCACTTTTCCGGCCGACGACAACGAAGCCTCGCGGGTACACGGTTAAACCGGAAAAGGACGTATATCTTCGACAATGGACGGAAAAACTGGATACGCGCGGTCGAGGTAACGTTCGCACACGCGTGAAAGAGACGAGAGTGTCGAAAAACAAAACGAAAAAGAGGGGGGGGGGGGGAAAGAGATATTCCCACTCCGCTCGATTATTTAACAAGGGAGACACGCGGTATATATGGATTCCAGGGTAGTTTGCAGCCCTCTCTCGTTTCGCCTGAATAACAGTGTGCATCGAATAAATAATCCTGTTTTTTACATTTTTATGGGCAAAAGGGCGAGAGAGAGAGAGAGAAGGGACGAGAGCCAGCATGCAAGCTCGCTGCCAGAGGGAATGAACGATGCGTCGGCGCCTCCGAGCTCTCGTTTCGCAAACCGCCGGCGTCCCGAGTTTCGCCCGAAAAGTGCGGCTCTTGGCTAATGTGTCGAGAGCTCGGATGTTCCTCGCGTTTCGCACCGACGAGGACTCACACGCGCTCGAAATATCCGTACTGAACTTTATTTATCGCACGCCGATCGGACGCATCGACGTAAACGTTCTTCTCCCGAATTTCATCGAGGGAAATAACAGTAATCGATTCAACGAGAGCATGAAATCATCGAATTCGATTTTTTTCAATAAACAGGCGACAGATTTATCCTTCAGCGACGATTGACCCGATTTGTGTGGCGTAACGCACTTTTTTCTTGCGTACGATTTTGTGTCGGTTCTTTTTCGATTTTTAATGTCAAACTTTTCCGAATTATCGTTGTATCTCCGGTCTTTTTTTCGAAATCGTCATGATTTCGGAAAATTGCTTGAAAATATCTGGCGCGTCTTTGAATTCCGACGATAAAAAAGGGATTTATCCTGCGTCACGTTGGATCACAGCGACGCAAACTTTGGAATTGCGTTTTGAGACGGTTCACAAATGGATAAGACGTTTTATCGATAAAATCAGTTCTGGGAGACTCTAAATACCGATGAGATCGTACTCGATCGTCGTTGGAGGGTCCACGAGCTCTCTCGTGCCCTCGCTGATGAAATTACATCGTTCGTTCGAACAATCGCATTTTTTTCAATGTCAAACTTTTCCGAATTATCGTTGTATCTCCGTTCTTTTTTTCGAAATCGTCATGATTTCGGAAAATTGCTTGAAAATATCTGGCGCGTCTTTGAATTCCGACGATAAAAAAGGGATTTATCCTGCGTCACGTTGGATCACAGCGACGCAAACTTTGGAATTGCGTTTTGGGACGGTTCACAAATGGATAAGACGTTTTATCGATAAAATCAGTTCTGGGAGACTCTAAATACCGATAAGATCGTACTCGATCGTCGCTGGAGGGTCCACGAGGTCTCTCGTGCCCTCGCTGGTGAAATTACATCGTTCGTTCGAACAATCGCATTTTTTTCAATGTCAAACTTTTCCGAATTATCGTTGTATCTCCGGTCTTTTTTTCGAAATCGTCATGATTTCGGAAAATTGCTTGAAAATATCTGGCGCGTCTTTGAATTCCGACGATAAAAAAGGGATTTATCCTGCGTCACGTTGGATCACAGCGATGCAAACTTTGGAATTGCGTTTTGAGACGGTTCACAAATGGATAAGACGTTTTATCGATAAAATCAGTTCTGGGAGACTCTAAATACCGATAAGATCGTACTCGATCGTCGCTGGAGGGTCCACGAGCTCTCTCGTGCCCTCGCTGATGAAATTACATCGTTCGTTCGAACAATCGCATTTTTTTCAATGTCAAACTTTTCCGAATTATCGTTGTATCTCCGGTTTTTTTTGGAAATCGTCATAATTTCGGAAAATTACTTGAAAATATCTGGCGCGTCTTTGAATTCCGACGATAAAAAAGGGATTTATCCTGCGTCACGTTGGATCACAGCGACGCAAACTTTGGAATTGCGTTTTGGGACGGTTCACAAATGGATAAGACGTTTTATCGATAAAATCAGTTCTGGGAGACTCTAAATACCGATAAGATCGTACTCGATCGTCGTTGGAGGGTCCACGAGCTCTCTCGTGCCCTCGCTGATGAAATTACATCGTTCGTTCGAACAATCGCATTTTTTTCAATGTCAAACTTTTCCGAATTATCGTTGTATCTCCGGTCTTTTTTTCGAAATCGTCATGATTTCGGAAAATTGCTTGAAAATATCTGGCGCGTCTTTGAATTCCGACGATAAAAAAGGGATTTATCCTGCGTCACGTTGGATCACAGCGACGCAAACTTTGGAATTGCGTTTTGGGACGGTTCACAAATGGATAAGACGTTTTATCGATAAAATCAGTTCTGGGAGACTCTAAATACCGATAAGATCGTACTCGATCGTCGCTGGAGGGTCCACGAGGTCTCTCGTGCCCTCGCTGATGAAATTACATCGTTCGTTCGAACAATCGCATTTTTTTCAATGTCAAACTTTTCCGAATTATCGTTGTATCTCCGTTCTTTTTTTCGAAACCGTCATGATTTCGGAAAATTGCTTGAAAATATCTGGCGCGTCTTTGAATTCCGACGATAAAAAAGGGATTTATCCTGCGTTACGTTGGATCACAGCGACGCAAACTTTGGAATTGCGTTTTGGGACGGTTCGCAAATGGATAAGACGTTTTATCGATAAAATCAGTTCTGGGAGACTCTAAATACCGATAAGATCGTACTCGATCGTCGCTGGGGGGTCCACGAGCTCTCTCGTGCCCTCGCTGATGAAATTACATCGTTCGTTCGAACAATCGCATTTTTTCCGAGTCTTTTCTGCCAAAGAGAAAACATGTACTTTTTTTGCTTCCAACGTTTATTCGTCTCCGCGTGTTATCGCTGCACGGGAAAACTGTTGCTTCGTTCTTACTCTCGAGACTCGTTTGAAACGTTTACTCCTCGACGCTCGCTTTGTGCTCGCCGCCGCCGCGGGATAAACCGGAAAAGCGTCGGAGGAATTGTGCTCGACTACTCCCGCGTCAAACGTATCATGCACTTTGTACACCCGAGAGTTTATCCACCTACACGCGCATGCATCGGATCCTTCAGTGACAAGGGAAAACGCAGAGAGCCTCGAATCGCGTCAAAAATCGAAGAAACAAAAAAACATCGATTCTCGAGTCTTTTTCTGTCCTCGGTTTTCAAGTTCGTCTTTATCTTGCTCCGGAATACGTTAATCGGAAAAATTCCATCGAAAATTCGAAAAAAACTTTTACCAGATGAAAAATCGCGGTGCTTTTTTCTACTCTTTTTTTTTTCTATCATCAAAGAAGAACGAGGGGAAAAGTGAATAATCGGGATGGATAAACAACGAAAGTATTGCAAGTTCGCGTGAGCTCGGGCGGGATGCGACGTAAGAAAAGGCGTCGTGACTCTTCTCCGTTGTCTTATCGGCCTTAATCTCCACTTGGCTCGCGGCGCCACACGTGTATCGTCCTCCGTGCGCAACAGGAGGACTCTGAAATACAGCCGCGAGCGAGAGAAACGCGACGAAAAGAAAAAAAGTGCCTCCAACCGCGAACTCGAGAAGAAAAAAAATAAATAAATAAAGAAAAGGGAAGAAAAGCCTTCGAGCATAAATTTCCAACGTAACACGGCGATGGCGCTGCGTGCTCGCGCCGGAAACACGATTTTTTTTTTCCCGTGAGTCAGAGGTGCGATTAAAACAGGAGAGGAGAAGAAAAAGAGTGACCGAGCGCGAGAGATCAAGATGGGAAAGGTGGAGGGGAGAAAAAGCAAGGACGAAAAGGGGCAGGAGGAAAAACAAGCTGGCGATAAACAAGAGAGCACTTGGATTTGAAATATCGATCGGTTTTTTTCGTTTTCTTTTCTTTTTTCTGCTGCTCCCGATTGCGCGACTCGGAGGCTGCAGCGAGGAGGATGATAATTGAAATAAATAATAATAATGATATATCCGTCAAGGACGAGACGGAGAAATCCGAGTGACGGAGTATCATTGAGTTATCAACGCGGGATTTTCATTTTATACGTCAAATGTCGTCAAAGGATCGAAAGAGAGAGGTAAAGAGAGCGGCAAGCGAGAGGAAACACCGTGTGGAAGCTGCGATAAAATATATCGAGAGAAATACGAGGGCGAGCATCGATTGAAAGCCGAGAGAGAATTTCATTCTTTCTCTCGATTCATGACTATCGGCGCATAAAACTGTAGCGAGAGAGTGGAAAAGAGGAGAAGAATGAAGATGGAAGGCAGTCGACGGATTGACGGATATATTGCATCGGACAAATTGAAGGTTTTTTCATTTCGAGTATTTCCGGTTGCATCCCCGAGAGCTTCCGTGGCATTCGCGCAGCATCTCTGCTCCGTAAATTGTTTTTTTTCTCACTCCGCCTTTCTCTCCTTCGTTATTCTTCATTATTTCCCTCGAGTGGGGAAAAAAAGTAATAATCCTACCTTCACGAGAATTTTCCAAGACTACCTTCCTTTTCTCCAGCCGGAATTAAAGCCGAAACTGGAATTTTGAAAATCGGCGATTTTACCGAAAGCGAAACTCGAAGATTTCTCGGTCCATGGCCGTCGAATTCGAATTCGAAAAAAAAACGAGGAGAAAAAAGAATATATAAAGAAAAAAAAGTGTATTTTTCGAAGATTATTTCGTCATCCTCGCGTCGCGGATGCTGCTTCCGCGGGGTCCTTTCGTGAGCACCGAAAGAGCGAAGAAAATGAAAAATACACGAGGGGGAATGTACATACAGGCACGATATAGCGGTAGGAGACGCACGAAGCAGAAGGGATATAATCGTAAATCAGGAGAGAAGCTCATTTCGCCAGGGGAACACACAATAGTCCCCCGATGCGAAGCCACCAAATGAGTCGCTCGCTATTTTATCCAGCCTCGTATTTATATACGATTTACGATGAATACACACATAGCCTACCGTTCATTTTGGTTTTGTCCCCCCTCCCCTCAAGGTCTATTTGTGTAATCCAGGATACATCTAGCTAAATCGACAATGGACCATCCCCACGAAACGCTCAACGATCTCCCATTGATACACAAGCTGGACCAATCTTATAATTCACTTACGACTCACCAGCGATTCCCCCGCGGACCAATTTGTCATCTCGAAATTGGCGTGAAAAAAATAATAAAAAAATCGCTCAATCTCCAAAGGCTCTTACCTGAAACAGATTGAAAAACAAAACACGTCAGTTGAGCCGGAGAAATCGTGGTGTGCTGCTGAATTCGCGTTAAAAAAAGCTACGCATTTTAGGAGAGTGAGTCAACAGCGAGGATTTTTTCTTTCCCCTCTCGACTGTGTTTGACCGGAGGGGAATCGATAATGCATTCGTGCAGGATGATTTTTTGCGTAGATGAGACTCGAAAACCCTGCGTTTGTCGGTTTGTAATGGAACAAATTATTTTTCGATGAAATTTTTGCGATAATCGACGGTTGATACACTCGAAGAGTGCTCATCCGGTAGGATGAGTGGACAGCGAGGATTTTTTCTCTCCGTTGCGTCCAACCGGAGAAACATCGACGAGGCGCGTGTTGCAGCGTCGTTTTTCCTCTCGTTTCACTCGCTGCTGGCGCGAGATGATCGAATCCGTCATCGGCGGAAGTGAATCAGAATCGCGTCTAGCGGGATGACGAATAGGCGAGTCGGAGAGTTAATCTTTTTTAACCAGCAACAGCGACGATGGTTTAAATGCTCTTTGCACGCGTGTGCATGTGCTGATTTTTTTTCCATCATTGCAAGAGGCGAGAGCATCGAGTCACCGCGATAACTCGCGCGTTCTTACTCATCGGCACGTATGGGAAACTGATTTTCAACGATGACAAAAGCGTCGGTTGGCGACGTTGGACTTTGCGTGCAGAAAGAAGTAGGCGAGAAACCGCTGCAAACGTGCTCAGACGATTGAATTTCTTATCCCGGTGTTTTTTTTTTTAAATCGTCTTGTATCTCGCGAACAAACGCTCGTGGCACGAAATACGATGAATTTTTCTTTTCAACTCGTCGTCACAGCCATTATTCGCTTATTCAAAGTCATCGATGTGTCATCAATAACGCGATTTTCAGGCTCGGCTGGTACCCTCGCGAACGGAAGGAGATACCGGCGAACGAGAAGGTCAAAGGCGAAAAGGACGCACGTCGTTGTAGCTTTCCATTGGACACGAATAAATCGCGCTATCCGAAATAATACGACAATTTTGGCTCTCCAAAAACAGCTCTTCTGATTTCAATTTTTTCGTAAGTGTTTTTTTACTTTTTGCCTAATGTTTTTGAGAATCGACGATTCAACCTTTTTCTCACATTTTCGAAGAGTATTTATGGAAAATGAATAATTTGGACCAAAAAAACAAGCAGGATGGTTGAGAAAATTTCAATTTTTTGTTTAATCCTTTTCAACCCCCCTAATTCGAAGAGTCCCGATTTTTTACGTCCTATTTTCCTGAATTCCCGTTACGTTTTCCGTCTCCCGTTCGCGGGCGTGGCGATTTCGAAAAATGGCTCGAAAACCTTGGGAAAGACGGCAAAATTGGCCGAGGAGCGACAGAGACGAGAAAGCAGGGTGATGACCCCGCGTTCGTTCGTTTTTTACACGCGTATACGTATACGATCACACCGCGTTCGGCTAAGAGAGATTAATGGTGAAAGGGAAAGGAAAAGAGACGACGGAACTGGTCCTTTTTTTTTTTTTTCATCCACGATGTCAGCAGCCAGGAACTTCTCGGGAGAGACCGTGCCGATCGTCGATTGGGCGAAAAAAAAGAGCCTCAAGGCGTCCGGTGTCGAATTAGAATTTAATTCCCGACCGCGAAGGCGTGATGGATATATACGACGGATCCTTTCTCGCTCTCCCGCACCCGCAAGCACCCTGATTTTCCCATTATTTTCGTCTCACCCTCGTCACTAACGCAAACACATTTCTTTCAATTTCTCTTCGCCTACGCCTTCGTCTTGGTCCTCTCTCGCCCGTGTGTGCCCTTTGTTTCTTCGACGTAACTTTCCCGCCCGATATTGCGTGTCCGCGCCTCGGGTCATTCGCCGGGTATCCTCCCCTTAATTCCGTCAAGGGCTCAAGGGACGCGAATCAAAGTCCGAGGAATTCTGGCGATGGAAAACTGCACGACTCTATGTTTCTCGCGCCTTTTCGCACTCAATTAACTCGTTCATCGTCCCGAATGCCCTCGAATTTTTTCAAAATTTTTTTCGGCGTTTTGAAACTGTTCCTCTTTATTTCGATGAATTTCGATGAATTTTGAAAAATAAAAAATTGTCCGTCGTTCGTCGTTGGTCGTGAGAAATTTCTGAGCCAACATTTTTCTTCGACAATTTGCTGATAACTTTTTTACGTTGCGTACGACAGATTTTTTTCTTCACTTTGGTTTTGTCGAGGGGGTTTCTGTTTTTTTTTTAGGGAACGATGTATTTTTAGGAACAAAAATGGGCGTTGCGTGAAAAGGTGATTTCGCGAGGTTGTTTTTTTTTTTCAATGTTTCTAAACGGGCCAGATAATGGAATTAATTTAATCGTCTCATTACGTCATACGTTCCATCGCCAATTATCGATGACTCGACAATGCTTTTTTTTTTCTTTCGCCTTTTCTTCACTTTGGTTTTGTCGAGGGAGTTTTCTTTTTTTTTTTGGGGAACGATGTATTTTTAGGAACAAAAATGGGCGTTGCGTGAAAAGGTGATTTCGCGAGGTTGTTTTTTTTTTCAACGGTTCTAAACGGGCCAGATAATGGAATTAATTTAATCGTCTCATTACGTCATACGTTCCATCGCCAATTATCGATAACTCGACAATGCTTTTTTTTTTCTTTCGCCTTTTCTTCACTTTGGTTTTATCGAGGGAGTTTTCTTTTTTTTTTGGGGAACGATGTATTTTTAGGAACAAAAATGGGCGTTGCGTGAAAAGGTGATTTCGCGAGGTCGTTTTTTTTTTCAATGTTTCTAAACGGGCCAGATAATGGAATTAATTTAATAGTCTCATTACGTCATACGTTCCATCGCCAATTATCGATGACTCGACAATGATTTTTTTTTCTTTCGCCTTTTCAGGTTGCCTTTTCAGCGGAAATGTTTTGAATTACGGCGCACGGTCCAATCATCAATAATGCCGGATTGCGTGACGGGGTATAGATCGCAAGCGGAAGTTCGCCACAGATAAAAATTGCCAACATCGTACGTACCTCTCTCTCTCTCTCTCCCTCTCTCTCTCTCTGGGAGTCGCAAGAGTCATCGCTCTTCGCGACAATCGCGCGAGCTGCATTATTCTCCGTTTTCTTTTTTTTTTCATTCACGCGCGTACCACCTCCGCAGATTACGTCGCGGAGTTCGCAGGCTGATTTATACGAATTTCGCGAAGAAAAAAAAAGTCTGCGCGAGAGCATACACTCCGTGCGTTAAGGGGGTTCGCGCGAACCCAGCGCCACCCAAAAATTCCAACTTTTTGACCAACCGATCGACTTTTTTTAACTTTTTTGTTTTTCGAAAAATTCATCACTCGACTACGAATTTCACTCTTTCGTTCCTCAATCTGAAACTTTGAGGCAAACGAGGAAGAATTTCGAAAAATAGAATTTGCAAAAAACGAAACGCAAGCTTCAAGGTCGTTGGGATCAGCTGATCTTCCATTGTCCACAATCCTAGCGAAAGATATGGAGCCCAGGTGTCGACGCAACGTACCGGAAGTGAAAAAAAGAAAAAAAATATCGAGCCATCGCGTTGGTCGTTTCTTTTTATTTTTTCATCTCGGCTCGTTGAGTCGATTCGCGCCTTCATCCCCGAGGCAATCGGTCACGCCCACCGATACGAGCGGATCGCTGGGGGGGGAGAGGGGTAGTTTTTTTTCGCACAAAAACTCGACACCCTTTTGGAAAATCGCCGTACGGGTGTTTAACGATCCGCGAACGAAAACGCAGGACTGCTCTCGCTCGCACTCTCGCAGCGGGACACTCCGAGCGATCCTTGCGAAATCGAGTTGTCGCGTGAAAATTCGTTAGCCACGGGACAAAACGCGTCGCACGCCCCTTTGCACATGTCGAGGAAACTTGTGTGTTTGCGAAACGAGTTGATTCACAGAGAGAGAGAGAGAGAGGAGAGAAGAAAGGATGCAGCACGAGCGCTTATTGCAAAGCTCGAAGAGTCGAGAGTAAAACGTGTACAGGAGCGATGCAGGGGTTGCTCGCCAAGATGAGGCAAAAACGAGCAGCGACAGGGGCGCCGTTCGTTTCTTATCCCCCTCGCGGATCTCTCGGTGCTGGCCCTTTCCAAACGTCACTTAATATTCCCTCTCTTTTCCCTTGTCGATCTTCCTTATTCACTGCCTTCATTTATCTTCCACTTTCGCCTCTCTCGCTCTCCTTTTTCCTCCCTCTCTCCCTTCACCCTTTTTCTTATCCGGATCGACGACGACTACGACCTACTCCAACTCGAGGGGGCATGCACCGGTGTCGGTTAAAGTCGGGAAAAGACGCTGTGGGTATTATAAAACCGAGAACGAGTAAATAAAAGCGACGGAGGTCTCGACGCGGTTCGGGACGATTTATTTATCGTATAAACGTGTTGGTTGAATAAAAAAAATTTTTTTTTCCGATTTATGCTTTCGAGGTTCAGCATCAAAGTTTTGACAACGTTTTTTATCGAATCGCACTCGTCAACGAGTTGCGCTCTCGTTTCGACGAAATAAATCGTCGAATAAACGCTGTACGTTTTGTTTAACCAACGAATCTTTTTTTTCTCACCGCACTTTGCATCGTCCGGGTCACGCCGTACGTATCCTCTACGAGATTTCGAGATTCGCATCTCCCGCGGAGTTTACCGCAGGTAAACGCGAGATCGAAGGGAGGCGATCGCAGCGCTCGCGGAATTCCGTGGAACGAAGCCAAAGGGCTGCGAAATGGATCGCGTACGGCGATCGCTGTAAAGCTCGGAAACAAAGAAATCGAGAAAAAGAAGATGACAGATCGTACGAGGAGATTGGAGATCAAAAATCAGGTCACATATCGCGAGTCGTGGCTGATTAAAAAATCAAAATCTCGCGCAGGTTCCGTCGATTTCCTCTTTTTATCGTCTCTCCCTCCCACTCTCTCCTTTCCCATTCTCCATTCTTCTTATTTCGATACGGAAATCTCCGCTCGATTCCAGAGATGTTTTCACCGAGACGGAGCCAAGTTTCGAAGCACCGCCATTTGGCGTCGGAAAACAGCGGAGACTGCGGATAAATATCTCTTCGCGGCTATAAACCATACGCGAAATCTTTTGAAAGATTTTCGTCGAGATCGCCTTCCAGCAAGGATGAGGAACATTGGGACGTTGAGGGTCGGACAAAGATCGCGAATTTTTTGTTTAATATTCTCGAGAAAATATTCGGCAAATGGTCGAATACGTCGGTGACAAAAAAAAAAGTTTATCTCGCGTTTTATTGGATTCCGACCGACTCTCCTTGCGTCACAATGATGCAAGTTTAAGGTAGTTCTATCGTTAGATTCAAATCGAGAAATTGTTTTGCAGTTTTTCTCACATACAAAATGGTTCGCGGGCTTCAGTTAAGTAAGAAAAGTTGTTGCAAATCGACCAAAGAACAGCATACTCCAAATTCACGGTCGTCCCAGGTGATATGTGCTTGCTCTATAATTACAAAAATTGCGAAAAAAATTTTCTTAAGATTTTTTTGGAAAACTCAAGAAATCTTCTTTGATGTTGCATAAAAATGTATGCAAAGTTTTAGAAGGCTTCACCACGTAGAAGCCAAGATATTCATTGATGAAAATGCAACTTTTAACACGCGCTCTTACGAGGGACTACCGAAAATTGTGATTTTTACCAATAAATATCTCAACTTCCACGTGGTAAAACCTTCCAAAATTTATTACACACGTATATATGACATCAAAGAATACGTATTCAAATTTTCAACAAAATCTTAAGAAAACGATAAAACGATAGAACTACCTTAAGGTAGTTCTATCGTTAGATTCAAATCGAGAAATTGTTTTGCAGTTTTTCTCACATACAAAATGGTTCGCGGGCTTCGGTTAAGTAAGAAAAGTTGTTGCAAATCGACTAAAGAACAGCATACTCCAAATTCACGGTCATCCCAGGTGATATGTGCTTGCTCTATAATTACAAAAATTGCGAAAAAAATTTTCTTAAGATTTTTTTGGAAAACTCGAGAAATCTTCTTTGATGTTGCATAAAAATGTATGCAAAGTTTTAGAAGGCTTCACCACGTAGAAGCCAAGATATTCATTGATGAAAATGCAACTTTTAACACGCGCTCTTACGAGAGACTACCGAAAATTGTGATTTTTACCAATAAATATCTCAACTTCCACGTGGTAAAACCTTCCAAAATTTATTACACACGTATATATGACATCAAAGAATACGTATATTCAAATTTTCAACAAAATCTTAAGAAAACGATAAAACGATAGAACTACCTTAAGCATCATTGCAGCGAGATGAAGATTGCGGAATTATGAAGGCTCCATCGGTGTCCTGCCCAATTTCGTCTCCCCCCCCCTCGCTATTTTCCCGTTTTATTCTTCCTTCCCTCGATCCCGCACTCGAAACAAGCTCTCGCGCGTGATATCCGTGTGTCCATTACGATGCCGGCTGTTGGTACATCCGCGATGATGCTTCGAGATAGTCGCAGCCGTTGTGCGCCTCTCTGCGAATCCGGTTATCTCTTCGTTGCCTGATTGGCTCTTCTCTCTCGGTCCGACTCGACATTCGCAGAGATACACGCGCAAACAGACCGGCAAAACACGCCGGTACGCGTACTTTTGCATCTCTATCTACTTATCGCAGCTTCCATCCCTTCGGTCCAGGCGGTTATCCCCCCCTCCGGCGCAAAAGCCCTTATGCTCCCGTCCGTGTGTACGAGCTTTCGGACGAGCCTTCTCCGACTCTGGTAATGTACGTGCGCATTGAAATTTCCATCTCCTAACCAGCGGAGTCTTTTGATCCGCCCGTGATTTCAATCCGGTTATCTCGTACGCGAAGCTTCGCTGCTCCGTCTTTTATCTCTTTTCTTTTTTGCCGCTTTGTACACAGCTCATCAATCCTTTTTGTACGATCCGTTCGACCGGCATAAATCGCCCGAGCGTGTACGCCGTGTACTCTCTCCCTGTGTTTCTCTTTTCATGCTTTTCTGTGGGATGCTGGGAGGAAGCGAAAGGGAGAGAAAAACTCACATTGCACGTCGCATCTCAGAGACAACGTTATTTATTCATTCCCGGCAAATTGGTCACGATTCTGCAACTTCGCTCTGGGGATCCCGTAATACGCCCTGGAATGATCGATACCGACTTGAGTCTGGACCGCAAGGCCGCAAAATCGTGCGGTGCACGAATTTTGCATCGTCGATGCGCGAAACTCGAACGTCATTTTTCGTAATCCTCCGAAACGACGAATCTGCCTGTCGCGAGGGAAAAAAAATTCTATTCTTTTTCGGAAAAATTTTCGGTTCTTTTTCGCTCGTCTTCCGACGATGCAGACTTCGGACTTGAGGCTCGCGACGTGTGGCGTCGCGCGTTAGGGAAGAAATACTTTGAGATCTCGGTGGAAAAAAAAACGAGGCTCAAAAGTACCGCCGAGCCTCGAGAATTACACGAAAATGGCGGGATATCGCGTTGTACGATTTCGTCTCTTTCTCGTCCCCTTTATGTTGTAAAAGAATTTTTATTTTTCCTACAGGAGTATAATACAAAATAGCGGAGAGCATCGAACGAGGCAAAAAGTCATAAAAATAGTCGTCGAATGCGAAAAAGAGGGAAAACATCGCTCTTGATCTCGTTTTCTCGCGTTGCATCCCTCCTCCGGCGTTTTTACTGCACTTTTACACCCTCCACGAGCATCAGCGGGGTGTACATACGCAGGGTACTTGGATCGTATCGTCGAGGGTAAATTTTCGACTTTCATGCACCCTCTGCATCCGTCGATTTATCACGACCTCTCTCTCTCTCTCTCTCTCGCGATTTTTCTTATTTTCTCTCATCCGCCATAGACGAATTCGCAACCGACGATCCACGAAGCTCACACATCGTCGAAATACGGTCCAGCGTTTCATCCCACGCGCGTCTCCATCGTATTCTCCAGACCGTACTCGAATTTTTTTGCGATAAACGACGATTCTCCTCGCCCTCGATATCATCGCAGGGAGTACGAGACTCTTCGGTCAGGGGTGGCTTTACGCTCGCGAGTGCCTTCCCTCAATTCCCACAGAGAACTGACGTCATGAACGATAAATTCTCGTACGTTCCTCGTGGGAAGTTCCGGGAGAAACGACAGAGGGTGAAAGTGGAAAAACCGAGAAGGGGCGGGGGCAAACGAGCAAAGTATAATAGTTCCCGGATTAGTGGATTTTTATGCTAATAACTCGTACGTACGAGCACCGGAATAGCGGATATCGAGACTTCCGGCTCTCGGGAGAGAAAGATTCACAGCCTTCCTTCTCCTCTTTTGGTACAGCGATAAAAAGTCACCCCCCTCGCGAATGACTCGCAAAGCATCCCTCTTCTCCTCGTGTCTCTTTTCCCTCTGAAGAGACATCTCCTCTTCGACGTTGTGTTCCCCAGTGGGGCGAAGAGGAATTCAAGGACGCGCTTTTCGAAATTGACGATGACGAAATTTAACCAGGGGATGTTTTTTACATCGCGATTAAAGAGTCGCACAATCACGCTGCACACATACGGCATCTCAATTTGCTCCGCCACACACTTCGAGCGCCCCGCCAAGCGGTATTTTCAATCTGCGATTCGCAATCGAATCTCCAAGCTCCGTTCTGGTCCACTCCGCGCTGTGGAACCACTTTTGATATTCACCGTTTTGTCGCCAAGTGAAAAAAAAATTTCTTCCGCAGCGGTTTGACAAAATCTGTACGCTTTTTTACGCCCCGAAAATCCTACGATCCTATACACCCAGAGAAAAGATCTATTATGATTGAATAGATTCGTCTATTCAATCTTCATTTATTACAATTAAATAAATTTTTTGTTGGATCAAATAAATTTTTATTTGATTTGATTTGCCTATGTATTCGCTTCTAACATATATATTTATTTAACATTGAGATATACTTAATCACTAAATTACACGAATATCAATGATGCTATAAGAAATATTTTTCGTATAGTGCATGAATGCTGATATCAAGCATCGTTATTAATAACCGAAAGGCTATGGCGGTGGTAGTTACGACGGTGGCTACAATTCCTTGTGACGGTCCAGCATTACTGAGGTATAGACGATTCGAGTGAAAAGAATCATAAGTAGCCGTAGCGCAGTGGTTAGCGCTCATCGCTCTCATCGGGAGGACCGGGGTTCGAGACCATCCAGCGGCGGCCACCATTCCGTTCACTCATCGTCACTGGACCGTCCCCACCACTGCAAGACCGTTCGGGTCATCACATCCTATACAACTTCTTCCAATACTAACTCCAAGCTCATTCCAATACTTTTTAAATAACACTAATAACACTAGTTGAATCAAATAAATTTATATGTTGAATTTGAATAAAAGTCTATTCTGCCAGGAGCCAAGCAAAAAATCTATTCAAATTAAATAGGTTTTATTTGAAGATAATAAATTTTTTTCTGGGTGTAGAAGATGCGAAAGGATTTCGCACCGCATTGTACGTTCAGAGGCCACCAGGGGCGGTGCAGAGCAATGCAAAGTTGCACAAAGTGTACAACGATGGAAAAAGGGTCGAGAGAGCAGGGGGGGAGGCGCGAAACGACGGTGGATGCCAGAGCGTGTCGCACAAAAGGCGTCAGATGTCACTAAAGTTCTCGAGAGCCCCCTGCAGTGTCGCAGCTCCCCCTGACCGAGCTAATAAGCGACCCTAAAAAGTAAAGATCTTTATTATGTCCATGGAGGAGCGACCGTGCGCGCGCGCGGCAGTACACCAGATTGTAAAACGATACACACGCGGGGAACAGGGGCAATCGAGAGTTTCAATTCATATTTCGTATGGTAATTGGGACGAGAATAATTGCACCACAACGAAACACGAGTGAGAAGGGTGACGAGGAGAGCGAAGGCATACTTTGAATGGCAGGACCACAGGCACCTCCAATTTAGTTTCCTCTCTCCCCATCTCTCTTTCCCTCTCTCTCTCTCTCTCTCTTTCGTTCCCTCGGGCATTCTCGTGCGATATTACGAATGCTCCGTGCAAATATGTACACTTGGCAGCGTACAATATACACACCTAGCGGAGAGTCTTGAAAGCGTTTGTCATTTGTGTACCCTCGGCCTGTACCTAAATGCATACATGTATATATATATATATGTATGGACCAAAAGGGTGGCGCGCTCGATTGGCTGGATCCGACGATGGAAAAGTTTTGCCAACGAGTGCGCCGTTCGGTCGTGCAAAACGAAAGATGAAACGAGAGTAGGGAGCTCGCGCGCGCGAGCCCCCTGATAATATAAATCGACCACGACGTGTCCAGCCTCCAGGGATAAACCTGCCGCTGCCCTCGTTCGCTAACCAACCGTTGGTGCAACTCTCTGCCGTGTGTGGCGCTGTATGTATGCAGAGTGCACGTGGACATTGGCCAGGTCGATTGATGCCGCGGTTTTACGAAACACCATTACGAAACACGCTCGATGATTAATCCTGATTGAGAACCGTGTACACGTGCGTCATTTTATGCCTTTTCCTTTTTTTTTTTTTTCGACCAGCACGGATTATCGCAATGTAATATTATATTATACGAGTGGACCCGTCGGACGTTGTCCCGTACACACATCTTTATAATTCGAAAATTAATTGAATAAACAATTTGAATTGGAACGAATTGTAAATCTAAACCATTCTCGAATCCCCTTGAAGACACACAAAAAATTTCATCAAAATCGGTTCAGCCATTTGGGAGGAGTTCAGTGACAAACACACGCACAGAAGAAATATATATATATAAAGATTTATACATAAATATCATTCAAAGACACGAATATTGCGAAGAAATTTACTGAGGAGCTTTATTCTTCAAAAAATCACGTGAAAATTGAAAATTCCTACTTTGGAGGTTTTTGGAACGAAATGTTTGTCGTTTTTTCTCCATTCGAAAAATGAAGCTTTCTCCGCGCACCGTATTATTTCGAACGCGCGATGGGGGAACGCCCTTGTGGAAAATTCATGCCAGTTAAGCTCGTCCCTCGTGTAGACAAATAGCCTGACTCATGGGATTTTATTACCGTATATACAGGACACTTTATTCATAGTAATGGACAAGAAGATATCCCCTTGGTGCGTGACGAGACCCACCGCGAGGCTGTTTTTCTTTTTCGCTCTCTCCCAGCCTCCCTCTTTCGTCCTTATTCTCTCCTCCTATCGATATTATCATCAAGTTTCCCATCTCCATGCCATATACGCGTTATCTCCCTCGTGGCGATGTTTCTCCCTTTGGGACAACAAGAAAAAAGAGGCAAACCCCTCCCCCCCCTATGAATTCTTCGTCGCCATACGTAACATCCCACATAATAATGGAAGAAACCGTTTATTGGGGGACTCGAACGGGCGGCTGCCGAGGAGACTGATGCAAATCGAAAACGTGAATGGATAACGCGGTGGTAATGGATTTTAAATATTCACGCGTCATCTCGCGTTAAATATTTACCAAAGTTTTTCGTCAGCCCACAAAAAGAAAACGCGATGTTCGACGGTTGATCGCGAGGATAATAATGTGAAACTTTGCGCACGAACGAAGCGTTTTTCAGTGAAATTATTGAAAATTTTGAAAATTTTGAAAAAAAAAAAACAATTTATTCGTAATTTTGAGTGTATTTTTCGTTTTTTCTTTCTTTTTTTAGGGACTGGTCGATCTGTCGGGGGGGCAAGCCCGAGGCTCTCAATCATCGAAAACCTTTCCTCGAAATCCCCCCCTTTTCAATCCTCTCCGAGGACATCGTCAAAGTCGATTTTCCCTCAAGGGCACACAATGACAGGGAGAATACCGGGGCAGGGTACATTCGTACGAAATCAACGCTGTTATTCGATGAAAATCGAGTCTCGAAAATGCGATTTTAACGCGACTCCAGATGCGAATTGAAAATCGTCCGCCAAAAATATGCATCGAAATAAATGCGAGACGAACGCCCCCTATTTTTCGCGTATTTTGCAGAATGAGGCTGAGAAAAGAGACAACAGAAAATCGTAGAAAAAATGGGCGAAAAATGACAAAAATTCCGCCGAGCTCCGAAGAACGTGTTTTTCTTTAAACAACGACAAGAATCGCTTGTACTTTCGCGAAAATAACGCGGTGAATTTTCTCTCAGTCAACCAGGACGAACGAGAGAAATCTCATGAATATCCCGATGGATATTCACGAGATTTCAGGCGAGTTTGTCCGGTCGTAAGAACCGGGCGAGGGCGAGTTCGAGCGAGCGCCAAAGTAGCACGGAAAGGTCCTTAAAACGAGAGGCGGACGGGGGCGTGTGTGCGTGTTATCCGGAGTAAACGGTAAACAAGTTAAAGAACCAACGTCGAAGCACTCGATGAGACAATTTCGCGGAGTGTGTATTCACA
Source organism: Heteropelma amictum (assembly GCA_959613375.1). NCBI lineage: Eukaryota > Metazoa > Arthropoda > Insecta > Hymenoptera > Ichneumonidae > Heteropelma > Heteropelma amictum. The sequence goes on from OY390728.1 coordinate 10,866,779, forward strand.
GGCGCGATCTTTCCTCTCGAATTTTCTTCCCCAAATACAGCCTGCTCCCTGCGCCGTTCAGAGACGGAGAGGATCAAGGACGAGAGAGAGGACGAAGGAGAGAAAAACAAGAGGAGAAAAAAAAGAAAACGAATGAAAGTTCTCAGCGACGATCGAACGAAACTCGAGCGTCTAATCCCGTTGAGGCTTTTCACGACTTTCGATTAATCTTGCGTTTCCTCCTCGACTCCCGATGTGTATACAGACGTTATACACACGGGCTCACCTCGCAAAAAAAAGAAAAAAAACCTCCACGAGCGGGATTTACTTTTTCCAGCCGCCAAAGTGTGGAAACGATCGGAATTTATACTTTGTTTTTTTCCTTTTTCGAAAGAACGAGCGAGGGAGAGACGAATAATTGATGGACCGATCTTTGATGATATTTTCATTAGACTCTCGGTCGTTTGGGCCGTTTTTTCTTTTTATCTCGATGCGGAAAGCGCGAGGAGCTTTTGGGGATGAAGCGAAAAAAACGATCGATGATTTCGCGCGATCTTACGTCGATCGTTTCAATTTCCGGTGCGTCTCGGCTGGAGAGATTCTCTCGCCTCGATATCGAATGATGCCCGCAGCATCCCTCCTCTCCCCCTCGCAGAGGGAGATTCGCCGAGTGGGAGAAAAAATGAATAAAAGGAAAAACGTGTTTAACTCCGTCTTGGCACGACTCCACGTTGTTATACCGCCTCGCGAGCCAATAAATGGAGCGTAACGTCATTGAAGATTGAGCGCCGAGTCAGATTCGCGAAATCAACTTTGCAACGTCTCTCTGGACTCTGTTTTATCGCGAGAGTGTCGAAGGCTCGAAGAGACCGATGCGAATAAAAAGTCGTAACTTTGCGGGGAATGCTGATATTTTTCGTAAAAATTGATTCGTCCGAAAAGCATCTATTTTATTAGGGACCACTTTTCGCCTTTATTTCGCAATAAAATTCAATCGCGAAAGAAAGTACCGCGCGAAAAGTTTCGACTCTTCGGCTCCTTTTCCGCGAGGATCACAAATTCGAAAAAGATCGAAAAGAAAAACCGCGTTTTTCAAAACGCAAAGCTTTTCGCCTCCGCGCACGTGCGCTTGACGTTTATATTTCGCTGTGTTTCGGAGCGAACGTGCGGGCCGACCCTCGACGATATTTATACGTTTCCGACCCTGTTGCGCCGTGAAACATCTTAAGGGGTGAATTTTAAAGCAACGTCGCGTCACCGTATAAAATATCACGCGGATATTAAGTCAGACGCGATATGAAATTCGTATGTTTATCAGAGTCGAAGGGAGAGGAGGCCGATGGATCGGAAAAAAATAAAGAACCGCGCACGTTGCTTTGGAAAATTGTTAGCGTCAAATATTTGCTCGCAAACATCGCCAGTTTCTATAATCGTCGTGCCAAGGGGAGAAAATGGACCCTCCACTGGTAACTTCATATGGGAAACCCATATGGGCGCCCCTTTCACGTCCCATGGGCGCCATGGGTCACGTGGGGGGCTCTCCAGTCGCGCTCGCATCTCCCACGTGCATCAATTCGCTCGCGCGCGATACGGCATATTCCATAAACGTTATCGCGACGTCCGTCAAATGGAGATTCGAAATTACAGCGGATAAAAGGCAAAGTTCGTGCGATAATAATCGTGCCGGAAGCTGGAAGTTCGTCCGCGAAAAAAGGGGAACACGAGAATTTCGAATCAACTTTTTTAAGGAAAAATAACGAGGAAAGTACACTCCGACAAAGGGGGGAGGAGAAAAGCAGGGAGATGTATCGAGAGCAGCAGAATGAGAGATGCTGGAAAAACGCTTTTGTTGCAGCAGCTTAGAGTTCGACGCAAAGTTTCTTTCGATGTTTTTATGTTCTCCAGGCCATACGGGAGAGCATCCCGGTGCACGTAATTTTCATAACTTTCAGGGAGGAGAGACAATAACCCGAGAAGTCGCGTTTTGCTCGTACCGGATGAGTTCGAGGGAGAAGGGGGATGTAAAACGCTGCTGGGAAGGGGGATGGAAACGCGCGAATTCGCGCGTGGTTTGAGAGAAAGACGATGGAGATGCGGTTCTCGCTCTCATCTCGTTTCGTTTCTCTTCTTTTCCATACTTTTTTTTTTGTCCACGAGTATAAAAACATATGAAAGTATATCGTGCATGGATGTGCACTTTATTCCGCGAGTTTGTCTCAAATTCCGCAACGCCTGCTGCGATTATTGGATGTACAGAGAGATACACAGCCTCCCGAAAACTTTACTCCCCTTCATCTTTCACAGAGAGCGGCAAAAGAGCGTTATTCCCTTCCTTCCGGTCTCTGTGCTCCTTCACCCTCGCGGTGTGTATTTCCTACAAGATTTCCCCTTTTGAGACCTTTCGAAGCCTCGTCTGCGGTATAATATCGGGCAAACAAAATTCAATTTGTGTATTTACGACTGTCATTTATTCCTGCAAAAACAGACAGGCTTCCGCCGGAGATCCAGCCAGAATCCACGCGGCTTTTCGCCTCATTTTTCTCGATCCCACGCGGGTTTGAATGGCAAAATGTGTACCGGCGATTTTCATGATTTCGTCCGACGAATTCACGATCTTAAAGTCCGCGTCGTTGACGAATGAACGAAAATCTGATTTTCATCGAATTTTCCCGACTCTTCGTCGTGGTTTCCGGCATTCGCAGCGAGGTGACGCTCGAGGTCGACCAAGGGCGAATATTTCGATCTCGAACGCCATTTTGTTCCCGAGCGGCGAAAGGTTCAAAGAGGGCGCTCGCTGACGCTCCGGAAACACCCCCCCCCAGAGCGTCGTCGTCTTCTTGATCAGGGGACTGAAAATTTCCTTCGAACCTCCGTTAACCTCGAGCTACCACGGGGATTAACGCGTCCAAGACTCTCAGGCTCGCCCTTAAGGTCCGGGACGCGCGATTTTATTGCACTCGCTCGACTGACGCGAAAGCTCGTGTTTGCATAATCCGCCAAGAGCGCGAGGACGCTGATGGTCGTCGCTCCTCCGTCATGGGATTGCGCACACGGGTTTGTGCTTTGGGTCGTCGCTCTCTTGTGGTACGTGTTACAAGGAAGACGCGTGCGATTCGAGCGAATGAAATTACCGGAGGGGAATCCCGCTACGGAGAGCTTGCTTTTTGCTTTGATGTGGCGCAGGTTGAACCGGTAACGCTTGGCTTCCTACTCGGGACTCGGGATCGAGGGTGGTTAATACAGCGAACCCGTAAAGCTGCACGGCATATACAACACACCAGATGCTCTCGTGCGGCACAGCGGCGAAGCGAAATGAGCAGAAACACACAGCTACGACAAACGCCAGCGCCGCCTACGCGGACGCCCTCGGGCTTTTCCGGCTCCCCGATCGAGCTTTCGATAAACATATCTCCACTTTTTCTTTCCTCATTCTCCCTCCGATGAATCTCCGCGATTTCCGTGTAAATTACACCCAGAGAAAAGATCTATTATGATTGAATAGATTCGTCTATTCAATCTTCATTTATTACAATTAAATGAATTTTTTGTTGGATCAAATAAATTTTTATTTGATTTGATTTGCCTATGTATTCGCTTCTAACATATATATTTATTTAACATTGAGATATACTTAATCACTAAATTACACGAATATAAATGATACTATAAGAAATATTTTTCGTATAGTGCATGAATGCTGATATCAAGCATCGTTATTAATAACCGAAAGGCTATGGCGGTGGTAGTTACGATGGTGGCTACAATTCCTTGTGACGGTCCAGCATTACTGAGCTATAGACGATTCGAGTGAAAAAAATCATAAGTAGCCGTAGCGCAGTGCTTAGCGCTCATCGCTCTCATCGGGAGGACCCGGGTTCGAGACCATCCAGCGGCGGAGCCACCATTCCGTTCACTCATCGTCACTGGACCGTCCCCACCACTGCAAGACCGTTCGGGTCATCACATCCTATACAACTACTTCCAATACTAACTCCAGGCTCGTTCCAATACTTTTTAAATAACACTAATAACACTGGTTGAATCAAATAAATTTATATGTTGAATTTGAATAAAAGTCTATTCTGCCAGGAGCCAAGCAAAAAATCTATTCAAATTAAATAGGTTTTATTTGAAGATAATAGATTTTTTTCTGGGTGTATGTATTCGCTTCTAACATATATATTTATTTAACATTGAGATATACTTAATCACTAAATTACACGAATATAAATGATACTATAAGAAATATTTTTCGTATAGTGCATGAATGCTGATATCAAGCATCGTTATTAATAACCGAAAGGCTATGGCGGTGGTAGTTACGATGGTGGCTACAATTCCTTGTGACGGTCCAGCATTACTGAGCTATAGACGATTCGAGTGAAAAAAATCATAAGTAGCTGTAGCGCAGTGGTTAGCGCTCGTCGCTCTCATCGGGAGGACCCGGGTTCGAGACCATCCAGCGGCGGAGCCACCATTCCGTTCACTCATCGTCACTGGACCGTCCCCACCACTGCAAGACCGTTCGGGTCATCACATCCTATACAACTTCTTCCAATACTAACTCCAGGCTCGTTCCAATACTTTTTAAATAACACTAATAACACTGGTTGAATCAAATAAATTTATATGTTGAATTTGAATAAAAGTCTATTCTGCCAGGAGCCAAGCAAAAAATCTATTCAAATTAAATAGGTTTTATTTGAAGATAATAGATTTTTTTCTGGGTGTAGCTCGATCGCGAGGAAAAAAACCGTCGATGAAAATGACGTTTTTGAAGCTCGAAATCCCACGAAATGCGGGATAAACTTGTTTTTTTGTGGATAATATGCTCCACGGTTTGGGTTTGGGTGATTTTTTGAGTTTATTACGGAACGAAGGATGAAAGTTCGCTGTCGACGTCCCCGACGGTGTTTCTCAAAGCTTTCCGAGCGCTGAACAATTTCATTCCTTTGCGATTCGAAAAGGCGCTCTGTGCAAACTGTCATACGCGCGAGTCCCCGTCGTTTCGATGAGGAAACGGCAAACAAGCCGAAGAAAACGACGAGAGACGCACCCTCGTCGCGTCCCCGTGCGAGTTCAAAGTTGCGCTCCGTTCAACGATACGAAAGAAGGGTCGTTGAACGGTGACTCACGCACGGGGACACCCTCGCTCGTCATCGAATGACGTTAAAAACAAGGAGAGAGAGAGAGAGAAAAAACGTCCTCCTGCGGCTATTTTTCTCGCGAGCAGATCGAAGACGAAACGAAAGAAAAAAAGACCACCAAAGCGAAGGCTTTATTTTCATCAGACACGATCGGAAAATGTATCTTTCCCTCAGCCTCTCGGTACACTCGGGCGCGGGGATGTTTTTATCATCTCGAGCGAGTATAAATCGTACGGCGGATTTTCGTGCCAAGGGGAAGGGTCGTGAAAATTCGCGGAGAGGCCACAGACCTGACGGGGAAGATGGAAAATATGCTCTACAGCTGGATCTGATCTATCTACCGTTGTATACGAGAGAGCCAAGTGGAAGACGAGGGATGACGAAAAAAAAAAAAACATTCAGCGCGTGGGTTTTGATAATGGAGAAGCTGTATATGGACCGGAAACTGATTGGCGAGATGACGCGTTTGGATGTATATCTACGGTATATACACGCGCCATATGTATTTAGGGAAAGTTTCGTGGGTGTCCGACCCACTTGGGACGTGACTCCTGTCCTTCCGCGTCATCTCCGCTGCGATCTCCACCAACGGAGGGGTCTTTTATCCGCGGCGTCTCTCTGCGTATTGCTCAAACGTGTGTAGGACGTATATACGCGAGCAGGACGTTGAAAAAGCCAACGTTCGCGGCGTGCAGCTTTGATTTATTCCGACGCGGCACGCATGCTTTTTTTTTTTGCCTTCGCTTTCACCCCTTATCCCACCCCTCGCGCTGCGGATCCGCGCGTTATAACGCAAACAGATTTTCTCCGCATTTACGTGTTACACGCGGAAGAGACGGGAGACGAAACTCGAGTCTCTTATCTCGGTCGTAGCATCGGCCACGTGCCCATTTTCCGCAAGCGGCTCGTCTCTCTCTCTCTCTCTCCTCTCGTATCTCGCCCGAAACAGACGAATTACTCTATTCGCTCTTCGCGAGGGGAGACTCTTTTCGCAATTTACAGGCTCATCGGATGTGTATCGAGACTCGCGAGGACAACAGCTCGCAGGATCCGCGAGTTTCGCGTCGTTCGAGGGGAAAATAAAGTTCGATCGTTGTTTTTGGATTTGTTTCTTTTTTCTTTCGATTTTTTATGGAATTTTACGAGGTTTCATCATCTTCTGGCATTTTTTCCGCCAATTTTCTCGCGACTTTCGTCAGTGTGGGAAAAATGCGCTCCCGGAAAAGGGAACTTTTCGAATTTTTCTTTTTTTCTCTTTTCTGCTCGAGTGGAAACGGTTGTACCTGCATTTCGTCTCACGGGAAGCGTGCACCGGGTGATGGAGCCCTTTTTTTTTGTAAAAAAAAAAAAGGGCGCCCCGGACGGGACATCAAGGGGTGCGCCGTCGCGCAGCAGCAGCCCGCATTGTATGAGACATGCGACTGGGCGAAAGCGCGCGGATGGAGCTAATTTAAAGACCTTTTGTATCGAAAATAAACGATTTTTCGTCCCCGCGATCTACGAGCGAATGTGACATTAGCCGACCCTCCTGACCGCCCCTGTCTCGAACCGTGTAATTTCGCGACGACAAAAGAATTTGCAATGATAAAAAAGGTCACGTGGTATGAAATAAAAAATTGGTCAAAAAACAAAATCAATAATCAGCGGTGAAAAAAATCAAGTTACGTCTTGTCATCGAGCGGAGTATATTCTCGAGTCGCGCGACGCTCGAAAACCTTCAAAGGCCGAATTTGACGGAAAGCCGAGCGGTGGCGCAGGAGGAGAGAGAAAAAAAATGGAGAAAATGGAATAAACGAGGCTGGATTCGGTGTATTTCCGCACCCGGGCGGTCCCGTGCGGAAAATAAGCCAAGCTCCGGCGATCAAATGCGAAAAAATCTCTCGTCAATTCCCGAGGGGATCAGAATGCGCGATCGTAACGATACCAAAAGCTCCTCCCCCCTCTCCCGTCCCTTTTCTAGTTTCAAATTGGATGGCGAAGTTATTCCGTGTATAGCCGCGTGGAAAGCTCCAAGCTCTCTCTCTCTCTCTCTCTCTCGAATCCACTAACGTTGGAAAAGAAGAAAATGCCCAACAGCCATGAATATTTCTCCAATATTTCCGGATGTATATCCATCTGTTTTTTTTTTGCCTTCTTTTCTTTCTCCCGATACATGCAGGAATATACGCTCAAGTCGTATTCGCATCTCGCACAACGTCCGATCGAGCGAGAGAAGGAGAGAATTCCGGCAAAATCGACGCGAAATACATATCCCTTCATTTCGAGCAGAGCAAAGTAAATCAAAGTATTTACCTCGGACTTTCGACGACTCTCTGCTGTAACGCGATAAATCCGATGGAATCGGAGAGTACGCGAAATTGCATCGCGATATTACGGAGGATTAATTATATCGTCGCGAAAAGTCGAGATTTCTTCTTCTCTCTCGTGAAAAATCGACGAATATGCAGCAAAGTATATTCGGAATAACAGAGTCGATAAAATCGGATCGTTTAAAAGAATTTATATATATGTAGAATGGGCTATTTGGTGAAGGGAAAATAAGCGATTAACACGACGTACATTGATAAAACATAGATTCACTGAAAATATAAAAACATCCCGAAGAGATGTTTCTCGTGTGAAGCACCAACGGCTACTACTTTTATTTCTCCCAAGTTCACGCGTCGTACTTCGCCACGAAAATCCCCTCTCTTTTTCCAGCCTGTTTACATTTCGCTCGCTCGACAAAGGTACTACCTCACGCATAGAAAAACACAAAACACAAAAACTACTATATATATATAGTACACACACGTATATATATGTAGAATGGGATATTTGGTGAAGGGAAAATAAGCGATTAACACGACGTACATTGATAAAACATAGATTTACTGAAAATATAAAAACATCCCGAAGAAATGTTTCTTGTGTGAAGCACTAACGGCCACTAACGGCTACTACTTTTATTTCTCTCAAGTTCACGCGTCGTACTTCGCCACGAAAATCCCCTCTCTTTTTCCAGCCTGTTTACATTTCGCTCGCTCGACAAAGGTACTACCTCACGCATAGAAAAACACAAAACACAAAAACTACTATATATATATAGTACACACACGTATATATATGTAGAATGGGATATTTGGTGAAGGGAAAATAAGCGATTAACACGACGTACACTGATAAAACATAGATTTACTGAAATTATGAAAACATCCCGAAGAAATGTTTCTTGTGTGAAGCACTAACGGCCACTAACGGCTACTACTTTTATTTCTCCCAAGTTCACGCCTCGTACTTCGCCACGAAAATCCCCTCTCTTTTTCCAGCCTGTTTACATTTCGCTCGCTCGACAAAGGTACTACCTCACGCATAGAAAAACACAAAACACAAAAACTACTATATATATATAGTACACACACGTATATATATGTAGAATGGGATATTTGGTGAAGGGAAAATAAGCGATTAACACGACGTACACTGATAAAACATAGATTTACTGAAATTATGAAAACATCCCGAAGAAATGTTTCTTGTGTGAAGCACTAACGGCCACTAACGGCTACTACTTTTATTTCTCCCAAGTTCACGCCTCGTACTTCGCCACGAAAATCCCCTCTCTTTTTCCAGCCTGTTTACATTTCGCTCGCTCGACAAAGGTACTACCTCACGCATAGAAAAACACAAAACACAAAAACTACTATATATATATAGTACACACACGTATATATATGTAGAATGGGATATTTGGTGAAGGGAAAATAAGCGATTAACACGACGTACACTGATAAAACATAGATTTACTGAAATTATGAAAACATCCCGAAGAAATGTTTCTTGTGTGAAGCACTAACGGCCACTAACGGCTACTACTTTTATTTCTCCCAAGTTCACGCCTCGTACTTCGCCACGAAAATCCCCTCTCTTTTTCCAGCCTGTTTACATTTCGCTCGCTCGACAAAGGTACTACCTCACGCATAGAAAAACACAAAACACAAAAACTACTATATATATATAGTACACACACGTATATATATGTAGAATGGGATATTTGGTGAAGGGAAAATAAGCGATTAACACGACGTACATTGATAAAACATAGATTTACTGAAAATATAAAAACATCCCGAAGAAATGTTTCTTGTGTGAAGCACTAACGGCCACTAACGGCTACTATTTTTATTTCTCTCAAGTTCACGCGTCGTACTTCGCCACGAAAATCCCCTCTCTTTTTCCAGCCTGTTTACATTTCGCTCGCTCGACAAAGGTACGACCTCACGCATAGAAAAACACAAAACACAAAAACTACTATATATATATAGTACACACACGTATATATATGTAGAATGGGATATTTGGTGAAGGGAAAATAAGCGATTAACACGACGTACATTGATAAAACATAGATTTACTGAAAATATAAAAACATCCCGAAGAAATGTTTCTTGTGTGAAGCACTAACGGCCACTAACGGCTACTATTTTTATTTCTCTCAAGTTCACGCGTCGTACTTCGCCACGAAAATCCCCTCTCTTTTTCCAGCCTGTTTACATTTCGCTCGCTCGACAAAGGTACGACCTCACGCATAGAAAAACACAAAACACAAAAACTACTATATATATATAGTACACACACGTATATATATGTAGAATGGGATATTTGGTGAAGGGAAAATAAGCGATTAACACGACGTACATTGATAAAACATAGATTTACTGAAAATATAAAAACATCCCGAAGAAATGTTTCTTGTGTGAAGCACTAACGGCCACTAACGGCTACTATTTTTATTTCTCTCAAGTTCACGCGTCGTACTTCGCCACGAAAATCCCCTCTCTTTTTCCAGCCTGTTTACATTTCGCTCGCTCGACAAAGGTACGACCTCACGCATAGAAAAACACAAAACACAAAAACTACTATATATATATAGTACACACACGTATATATATGTAGAATGGGATATTTGGTGAAGGGAAAATAAGCGATTAACACGACGTACATTGATAAAACATAGATTTACTGAAAATATAAAAACATCCCGAAGAAATGTTTCTTGTGTGAAGCACTAACGGCCACTAACGGCTACTATTTTTATTTCTCTCAAGTTCACGCGTCGTACTTCGCCACGAAAATCCCCTCTCTTTTTCCAGCCTGTTTACATTTCGCTCGCTCGACAAAGGTACGACCTCACGCATAGAAAAACACAAAACACAAAAACTACTATATATATATAGTACACACACGTATATATATGTAGAATGGGATATTTGGTGAAGGGAAAATAAGCGATTAACACGACGTACATTGATAAAACATAGATTTACTGAAAATATAAAAACATCCCGAAGAAATGTTTCTTGTGTGAAGCACTAACGGCCACTAACGGCTACTATTTTTATTTCTCTCAAGTTCACGCGTCGTACTTCGCCACGAAAATCCCCTCTCTTTTTCCAGCCTGTTTACATTTCGCTCGCTCGACAAAGGTACGACCTCACGCATAGAAAAACACAAAACACAAAAACTACTATATATATATAGTACACACACGTATATATATGTAGAATGGGATATTTGGTGAAGGGAAAATAAGCGATTAACACGACGTACATTGATAAAACATAGATTTACTGAAAATATGAAAACATCCCGAAGAAATGTTTCTTGTGTGAAGCACTAACGGCCACTAACGGCTACTACTTTTATTTCTCTCAAGTTCACGCGTCGTACTTCGCCACGAAAATCCCCTCTCTTTTCTCAGCTTGTTTACATTTCGCTCGCTCGACAAAGGTACGACCTCACGCATAGAAAAACACAAAACACAAAAACTACTATATATATATAGTACACACACGTATATATATGTAGAATGGGATATTTGGTGAAGGGAAAATAAGCGATTAACACGACGTACACTGATAAAACATAGATTTACTGAAATTATGAAAACATCCCGAAGAAATGTTTCTTGTGTGAAGCACTAACGGCCACTAACGGCTACTACTTTTATTTCTCTCAAGTTCACGCGTCGTACTTCGCCACGAAAATCCCCTCTCTTTTCTCAGCTTGTTTACATTTCGCTCGCTCGACAAAGGTACGACCTCACGCATAGAAAAACACAAAACACAAAAACTACTATATATATATAGTACACACACGTATATATATGTAGAATGGGATATTTGGTGAAGGGAAAATAAGCGATTAACACGACGTACATTGATAAAACATAGATTTACTGAAAATATAAAAACATCCCGAAGAAATGTTTCTTGTGTGAAGCACTAACGGCCACTAACGGCTACTATTTTTATTTCTCCCAAGTTCACGCCTCGTACTTCGCCACGAAAATCCCCTCTCTTTTTCCAGCCTGTTTACATTTCGCTCGCCCGACAAAGGTACGACCTCACGCATAGAAAAACACAAAACACAAAAACGCCGCTTACGCCGCAGAGGAGTTTCGTAAAAGCAGAACTGCTACATTTATGTATAGCAGTAAAATTCGACACTACATATACTATATTGTCCTCCAACCGGAAGTGAAACAATTCCGCAGTTATCCAACCGTTTCCGTGTTCTTTGAGTGAAAAATCGCGAATAAAACGATCTCCTCGAGAGCTCGGGAAGATTAAGTGTACGTCGAGTTGGTTCGTCGTTCGTGCGATGAAGATATATTACACGTACGCGTGAAATACAAACGTGTACGAATAACGGAGGCTGTGCCAATGAGTAAAAACGGTCAGAGACCCATCTACGTTTGAATTCCACGTCGCTGTCCCGTCGCGAGCGGAGAATTCCGCGCCGGAGCGCAACCAGAGAGATAGAATTCAAGATCAAAGGTCTCTCGCGTCGAATACCGTAAGACTGCTGGTGTACAACTCGTCGACGACGAGGGGCGACGACGGAGAGGGTCTCTCTAATTCGTCAGCTAATTAAGCGGTCGGGATGTACATAGAGCTCTCGGCATCGTTCTCTGCTGGTGAACCACACGCCGGAAGTACGCGTCGACCAAAGAGTGTAGCGAGTGACTAATTTCCGGACGGGTGATGGAAAGAGCGGGTTTCGAAAAGATGAAAAAAAAAAAAAGAATCTTTCCCCGAGAGAAAATTGCCACACGAAGAATCGGACGGGGGATGAAGAAGATAAAAGTCTGGACCAGCGTCGTTACATCCGCGGAATTTACCTGAATCAACGCCAGGCATCTTTAGAGTCCGCTCACGTCGAACGTCGTCGACGATAGCACCGCACGATTCTCGTGTGTGTGTACGTAACGGTTTGTGTTATTTTGGAAAGAGACGCGAAACTGCTGCGGATGCTGCGAGGAACGATAGGTACTCGGGTCTCGTACGTGGAAGCCGCAGCCCGGTGCAATATTAACGCCGCGTATAGGAGAGAATTGGTACAAGAATGCGGTGCTGGAATCACGCGAAACGTGCTCTGGAAGGAACTCTATCCAGTTGGGATACAATGAACAGCCTCCGCTGGACCACCGGTCCTTGTCGTTCGCGCGTGTGTTTATCAGCGTCCGCGCTCTCTCGTGTGTCTTCCATTACGCTCTGCGACAAAGTCCTCGTATGTTCTATGTACGCCTGATGAAACAAGCGTGTAAGAGAGACGGAGAGGCTGGTGAGGCCAAACTGGAGGAGACGGGCGCGTATACGGGCCAGTGTTAATTCAGTCAAACACGCGGGAGCATCCTGTTTGTGTTTGGCACACACGCGCAGCGAGCCGCCAATTATTCGGACATGGAGGCGGCCCAATGCGCCTCTGCGCCCGTAACCTCGTGGTTCAACGTTCTCGATATACGGGGTGTCCCAAAAAAATGGGTGCCGATGGATGAATCCTGCATCAAGGATGAAATTCCAGGACGAAAAGTCCTCGAGCACTTTTCGATCCGACCAAGGCGTGCGGAGTTATCAATCGATAAAGCTGGACCAGTAGGATGCGCGCGACGCTCGCGGGAGGAGGGAGAGCGCGCGGCCGATTGGCTCAAACTTTGACGCTTGATAACTCGTCGGGTTTTGGTCGTATGAAAAAATACCAAAGGACGTTTTTGCTCGGAATTCCATAGAGAATTCGGCAGTCGACTTTTCAACGCCGATTTCCGCGACACCCGGTAGAGGCGCTTCGTGAACGAACAAGGCGACGCGAATAATCAGGGAATTGAAAGCGGAGAGAGAGAGAATCTTGTGCGAGGGACTACGGTGGTCGAGACGTACGCCCTTGTGACATTAAGCAATAACATGCGCTTCGAGAAGCTCGAATAACCTTGGATTTTGAAATCGCGCTAAAGGGACCCGTTATGTACGCCTTCCGTGCGACACGGAGCGAGTTTGTCTTTCACCGGCAAGCTCGATATACACAGCGCGTTAAAGGGGACTGAAATTTCGTCCAAAACCCCCAAAGATAACGAAACACCCCTGATTTCCGGATTAATCCCCCATAATAGCTTGGTTTATGGCGTTGACCCGCTCCCGCATTTCCGCCCCGCTGTGCGAGATTCGCCGATAAGGGGAGTCTCGATTTCTCAATTCAAACTCGCTTTACTCAACGCCAGAGCCATGTAAACCGGCTACATAAATGATCTCGCGCCCGGATCTTGGCAAACAGCGAGATAAAAGCTGTTTCGATACGATCCAAGGTCGTCGAAGAATCAATGAGACGGCGAGAGCGCTTGGAGCAGGGGGATGAGCCGATAATTGACGGATCTGCGATGAGGAACTTTTTTTCACAGCATCCCCATCAATTTCCGGTATAAAAAAACACCCGGAAGAGCGGCGAGCGGATCTCAAGACCCAGCCCGAAAATTCCAAGCTGCCGTCACGTCGTATATTCGTCGTAGACGAGAATTTCAGAGAGGAGAAAAATAAAAAAGACATCCGAAGGTAAAACCATCCTGGACCGATGCACTTTCGCAGCGCGATAAAAAGATGCTGGAAAGATCGTTGACGCGACGTGTGCGTCGAACGAGTACGAGCATGGCCGAAGGGGTGAAGGCGAATTTCACGGTGCACGCGAGAATACCAACGACGCATTTTTATCCTTTGAAGAAAGAGGGTAGAAGAGGGTTGTGGCAAGTTTGCTCTTCCACGGAGCAGAGCTTGAAATACGAAAAGGAGGGCAAAAGACGCAGCCAAAAACGATATATAGGGGATAAGGATAATGCCATTTCTTGCAGGATCACGAAGATCGTTCATGAATGCATTACCGCTTTACCTTTTTCCTTCGCCACCTCGTATACCGACCAACATGCAAACACTTCTCTCGTTTGTTCAGGTTTACCACCAGGAGCACCGAATCTACGAGCCGAGAGTCCACGAGAAGACTAGACATCGTTTTACCCGCCACTTTTCCTTCTCCCTCTCGCACACGCGCGTATCCACCCATTTTGCGTGTGTTTTCCCACACGGATGGGATTGGATAACAAAGACGGAAAGGTCTTACGTGTTTACGTCCATACGCGCGTGTGTTGCGGCATACAAAAAAATCCTACTCGTACAGCCAACCTAGCTTGGCTCGCTAACGTAAAAATAGTGGAAAAGATATTTTTTCATCCTGCACGAGGAAGGCAATTTACTTATTCGACATTCCAGTCACTTCCGGATGAAAATTTCCTATCTTGGGGCGGAAGTGCGGATGGAAAACTCTGATTTTTCATCTCCTCGCGGGACACTCGGGGTCAAAATGATATTTTCCTGCGATTTTGTCAATGAGCCTTCGTCGGAATTACAACAGGAAGTAGTTAATCGCGTTATTCCTGTAATCACGATTTTAATAAGATCGTCGAGATTTTTCGAAGGGTCTTGACCGAGTTTTTTTTTGCAAGACACTCACGGTCGCGCCGGTTAAACGAATTTTGGCTTTGTCGGTTGGGATTTGGGTTGAAAGTGAGGGAAAAAAGGAAGCGGCTCAAAAGCTGCCTTTGGGTATCGCTGGTAGCAGAGAGGATAAGGGTAATGGAGGAACTCTCGTGTGTATATATGCGCGAGAAAGCCACAGTGGGAAGCGAGCGAAAGGGAGGAAGATCCGCAAAGGCCTGTAGTACCGGGAGAGCATATTTTATATACACCTATAGTATGAACGCTGGTACGAAAGATATAACGGTACGAGGGCCCGAGGGCAGTCGGCGAAATATAATATTTAATTTTCCGCACGAGGGAGCATCGTACGGTCGTTTTTTTCATTGCGCCAACGTCCTGAATCGCTTCAGCTGACGTCTTACATTTGATACGTACACGTACGGTTCCATCTGCGCATATAAATACGTCTAGATCCAAACTCTGAATTATATTTAGATTTTTTTATGAATTTTCGGGGCTGAAGTTTTTGGAAAATTGATTTTTTGAAGGAAAAAATTCAAGGTCGTTCCAAGGTGAACCGAGGTGCCTCGGGAATGTGCGATATTGCGAAAACCAGCTGTGAAGTCTGTGCAAAAATGTCTGATGCTCGCGAACGACAGAGAGAGAGAGAGAGAGGAGAGAGAGAACGTGTGCAAGAGTCGACCCACGTTTGCCATTACGTTGACGGTTGGTTAGAGTTATTGAAATTTATATTAATGCCAACGAGGGTCGAGGGCTCCAGTGGGCGACCCTACACGGTCGGTGAGAGCGCGTTAGACGTACCACGTGACGAGAGAGGCTCTCCCGCGGTCGGGTGAAAAATTGACAATTAATCGTCCAAAACACGAGAGGAGGAAACATGTTCACCTTTTCTCGCGAAATTGTTCAAGCTCAATGAGAAAAAAAAAACATCGAAGAAAAATACTTTCCCGAACTTTCCCGGTCTTCTCCCGGTTTTTTCCCATTTTTTTTATCGTCGAAACGAGGCAAAGCGAACGTTGCCCGGCACAGCGAGTCGTAAAACACAACAATTTGTAATTTTCTCTTCTCGAATCTGCATCGCGATTAAAACGCCGTAATGCTACGTAATTTACGTTTCTTTTTTTCTTCACTGAAATGCACTTATACCCACACGATCGCGGATTATACCGAGTGCGCAACATCACGATGCGAGTAGCGTACAATACGAAACAGGCGACCTCGTTTTTTCACCCTCGTTCATAGTCTCGATTATACTCGCGTCGATACACGCTCGAGTACTCGAGGTCTACAAACCTCGATATTTCATTAAACATTCCTTGGCTCTTCGGGAGCGAATTTTTCTCTCCTGTTTGCTTGATTTTTCCTTTTCTCTCGCTCTCAAACGCCAGTGTATCGCTGGCAGCACCACCAGGTGGCGTACCGATCGTTCGTTGAACGTCGACGCTACGAATAAATACAAGCAGCTTTTGGCAGGAAGGAGGACACAGCGTGTGCTCACTCGAGCAGTGGATTATCAGTATATTGCCGGGCAATGGCAATTTACCGTACAGCCTTGTGCCATTAAACAGTTTTAAGCCCGATAGATGGCTTCGGCGTTTGGCCGCGATTTTCTCTGTGTATATACGCGGCGGGATCCAGCGAGATCGCCGGCAATAATGGAGAGGAGTTCAAAGTTCCAGCAGCGCGAAATTAAACGAGAGAAAGAAGAAATATCGGCGAATTCGCGAGGGGGAGAGGGAACGAGGCTGAGAAACGTCAATTTTTCGATAGAAGGGAGAGGATCCGACGGTCGAGGTTTATTGCTCGAAATGATTCGTTCGTTATATCGCTGCTGACGAGCGAGCACCGTCAAAGAGAGACGGGAGATTCGCCGAGTGTCTCTGATACGCACGATGGCTCAATTAATCGATGAAAGATGGCGGAAAAACTTTTTCGATTCATTATCGAAGCGCCGACCCTCTTCCGGCCGCGATCTCCGTTTGGATAAATGAGAAAATGTTTGCATCTCCTTCGTCGTTGCTTTAATTACCGTCGGGAAAGATTCGACTCCGCGCTACGAGGGTTTTTTTATTCTCGTCGGAATACAATAACGAGGGAAACTTTGAAGGAGGGAAAAACAAATTTGAAAAATCATTCTCGCAATTACAGCCTCCGCCGTAACGCCAATTAACAAACAAGACGTAAAATTACTCCGAGGTAATTCGAATTAACAGCGATGTTTTGAGATTTTCCAAAATTCGCATGCTTTTTCGAAATTTTCTCGATATTTTTCAATTTTTTTTTTTTTTCAACAATTTATCAATAACTCTGGCGTTGCTCCGAGGAACCGTCGAGCTCGGGTTCGAAAAAAAGGCGTAGGAAAGAGAGGAATGAAATTTTTAACGAAAAAATAAGTAACAAAGAGAACCTTGCGTTTTTGCAACATTTTTCGGTCTCTCGTCGGTGATCCGGGTTTATTTTTGTGGTGACGTAGAGCGACGAGGAGGAGAATTTTTATGGGACGGTGATAAAGGGGAGCATCAGAGACGCTGAATTCCGCGATTGTAATCGATACCGCTCGATCTATATTGTTCGATCGCGTGGTTTGAGCGTAAAAATCGCGTTACGGTCTGGCTAATGATAGAGTCGGTCAGCGCTTTTGTCGAGATTTATCGTCAATCGTATCGGGGGGCAATATGAGCTTGGAGATAATTGCTCCGATAACGTAGTTTACAGCGGACATTTTCCAGCCACGTGCGTGAACGCCGATGTGTAAATAATACACGCATATGTGCGGCGGGACGTATTTTACCGAGTCAATACCGCGCACACACACACACGCGCGTCGTTCGAGAGCGAAACGGCGAAGCTGACGATTCCGCAACCGTCATCGGCGTTTTACCACCGCGCAGGACAAATAAAACAATCCAGCCGGACGCAAGATTCGTGCAAAAGGTATTTTCTTGCTGCTTTATCGTTCTGTTTACATGCTCCATTCCCGGTAGTTTCTTATCCCGATCAATCAATTTATCATCCCACGGAAAAACCAATCACGCGAGGAAGAATAAAAGAGCTGCGAGAGGGACGTCGCGAGGGACGTTTGACGAAAAATAAAAATCCCGCCGACATCCATGGAGAAAACTACGATCGAAGGGTAATCGAATGATTCTTCGATTCTCGAAGCGGGTACTTAATTTTTTTCGAAAATTCATTTTGTTTTGCTTTTTCTTTCTTCAAAGTTACGTCAGAGAATGAGATCGAACGCGACGCGCTCGGATGATTCATTTTATTCTTAGCAAACTTTAGGATGTGTGTACTTTAGGGTGTTGAACAAAAAAAAGTTTTCTACCATTACCAAAAAGTGTCTATAAAATTTTCAAAAAAGCCTGACCGGAATCTTGACGGAAAATACGATTTTTATTCGAAGAGAACTTTGACGAGCTGTAACTCTGCAGCAGTTGGTTCTACGATATCACGACCGGGGAGCTTTTTTGTAGAGCGTTTAATTTCCCACAAAAAAGTATTATACAGTTTTGTCGCAGGACTCGCCGTTGTCGCGCAATAAAATGCCAAACGCGCTCGGATCTTTTTTCCTCCGTTATGTTCTCGAGAAAAATAGAAAAGTGCCGCGAGGCCTCCCTCGATAAAAGTCCCACTTAATATCGATAATGAGAGATAAACGATGAGCTAAACGACAAAAAAGTTACGCGAAAAAAAAAAACGTTTTCTTTTTCCACACCCCAACGTATGTATGCCATGTTTGCGCCTGCAGTGACTGGCGAGGCAAAACAGCAGCCAGCCCTGCGACGAGAGAATCGGGTGAACGAGATAAATTGGCGATTCGAATCGATGCCCCTGGCAAACTGAATGCCATACAAGATGTACTGTACACATTTATATATATATACATGTATATACATACATAATATATACTATATATACATACATACATACATAATATATACTATATGTATATATAGATACATAATATATACTATATGTATATACATATACATGATATACACAATATGTATATATACATACATGATATATACTGTATGTATATAAGGACACATGTATGTACATTTACGCGCGTATACACGGGTAACATCCGATGTATATCCGTGCTACAGTGAGTATATCCAGTATGGAGCACGTCAGCCGTGCACGGGACGATAACGAAGCGGGCAAAATATCGAGAGAGCGAATAAATGACGTGCGTGTGTATTCACATTGAACGCTCGAGCGTGAAACGATATAAAATATAGAATGAAAACGAGAAAAAGAAGGAAAGAGAGGGAGGGAGAAAAGAGGCGTGAGAAAAGCGAGTCGATTGGCTCGGAGGCAGGAAATATCTTCGACCTCGCAATTTTTGCCCTCGTTACGCGGTGATGCATTTTTTTTTCGAAATAATTCAAACCACCGTTTCATACGCGAGATTGTCGCGCGAATTTACAGCGATTGGAGGATATTTCGTGATTATATACAAATTATTCGGCCACGGATTATCGTAAAAATAATTTAAAAGGAACGCACGGATTTCTGAATAATGATTTTTGTTTATTTTCTCAACGCCGGAAACTTTGATTTAATGTATTTATGTAATAATAATAATAGTAACGATATTACAAACTTAATATCGCGGAGCAATCGATATTATTGCCCCTCGGAATTTCGCGGCCTCGGATTTTTCGTTTTCCGTCCACGCAGCGCTCTCCTGACCCGCGTTCGAGCTATTTTTCACGCGCGAACGGAAGGAATTGTTTCGGGAATGATTTCTCAGCGGCGTGTAATAGAAAAACTTTGGCATCGTTTGGCGCTGACGAGAGTCAAATTTTACGATCGCGGCGTATGGATTTTTGCATCGAAAAACACGAAAGAAAGTCACGTATATCGAGATGGGAGACTCGGAAGTTTCGCTGGACCAGAGAGGGAGGCTGGAGGGGTAATTTGTTACGATCTGGATGACTGGAGAGACACCCCTTCGGGATGTGCCGCGGCACATGTAAAAATCGCTCTCGGAGTCAATCGAGCGGCTGTATACACGTGCATAATCTTCTCTCGTCTGCGAAGATCGAATTAGTCGCGCTCGGATGAACGTCCGGACGATTGCAGTAACGATCGAGGCCGTAGAATATCGGAGGGTTTTTCGCGGCTGGTTGAATGAAGAATCGAGATTTTTCGAAATGAAAAGACGACGATGAAGACGGGGTGAGAAGGAGACGAGCGAATAAAACGAAAAAAAAAAAACAAAAAGTGATGACTCGCCCGACGGAGCCGGACGTCGTCCTCGTAAATCGACGCAAGACGCGACTCTTCAGCAAGGCGTAAGCCGCGACGTTAGCCTGCAGCGAGGGACTTTAAAATCGCAGCTTTTCCAAACTCTCTGAAGATTATTCGAGCGCTTTGCCAAATTTTTAGATCGATAAACTACGATGAAAAAAGAGTGACCCGGAAGAGAATCGTCTTAGCGTTCTTTCGCGTTTATCTCCGCAACCGTGAGGCTGACGAAAAATTCGCCGAGAGCTTTTTTGCGGCCGATCCGATTATCCACAACTTTTGTTCGAAACTTTTTCCGCTGACGTTGATAAGGAAAAAGTTATGAGCGGGGAGAGACGAACGCCGAGGCGCGATTTGATGAAATCCGACGGTAGAAATGCTTTTTACCGTGTTTTTGCGGTATTTCGAGGCAGAAAATTTGACCCATCTTATTTTTTCGTTGTTCCAACGTACCGATAATCGCCTCGTAGCGTCAACGCGCTGGGGGAGGCGGGAAAAAATCGGGATAAAGGAGATGCCGAAAGAGATGGCAGATGGAAACTGGAGGCGCAAGATTACGCGGTACGTAACTCGAGACACTCGCGTGCGCTCGCTTTCCTCCCACGCACCAACTCCCTCGAGTATTCGGGCGCGTTTTACGCGACAAAAATCGTGTCCCCTTCACTTTTATTCGGCTTGCATCCTATGTATATCCTGTTTCATCGTCGCTGCTGCTGCTGCTGCTGCTGCAGCCATCCAAGAGGACGACACGTGTACTCAAAAATGGCAAATCTTCCAGCAAAGGATAAAAAGGAGGAGACACATGGAGGCTGCATAAAAACCTGCACGTGCGCCGATCTCACTCGCATTATTTCGAACGATGACGCCAAAGTTTGTACCGTTTAATCGTAATCGAAAAAAAAACAAAAAAAAATCGAAAAAAAGTGTATTCAAGACCGAGAAGGTTAAAAATGACGAATGAAACCCTGGGCAAAACAATTTTACTCGTATGCTGACCTCGTTAAAGTGTAAAAAACAAATGATGAATTTTTCAAATTTTATAGTAATAAATAAGAAAAAAAAACGAGAGAAAAAAGACTGTCTCGGTTATTCGTACCGCCCGTGGTCCATGGCGATCGATCAGGACCAGTGATCATTTGTAACATCATCCTTGATCGATCGCGACATAACCACCTTAATGTTTTTGTATATGTAAACACTGTCATATCGCCGCGCACAAAGCATGATTGATCGTGAAATTTGTGCTCTCGAGACACTCGTCAACAGCGATGACGAACGTGTATTTCATTTTTTTGAAAAAAAAACTTTCAATAAAAATGTTATCCCGCTAACCGAGACAAAAAAGCACGATACACCGAGGATCGATGGACCTTTCGTGAAAATTTATTATCGTGGAAACACGCTCGAAACACCTTGGAGATACGCGAGGGAAAACATTATTTATTCATCTTTATTTTATCTCTATATAGACAGCAAAAAAATTGAAGATAAAAGTCCGACGGTTCATCCAAGGATTATCATTCTACGGAGATACATCGAGATATTGAATTTCGGATACAGAGTGTAGAAAAAGCTTCATCGCGAGGGAGAAACATCGATCGATTTCCCATATTGTCTCTCGCCCCATTCTTCTCGGATCTGAGCGAAAGGGCGAGTGGCTGGCATAAAAAAAAAAGTATATATCATAAATAGAAAAAAGGCAGAAACGACGATGCTGATCTCATCTCTTATTTCATCTCGCGTTTTTGCCTCGTCTCGCGAACGATCGAGTACACCCTGCGTTTCCCGAAAACGCACAAAATGTCACAAAAACCGGTGTAACGTAAGGTTTCAGGTCGCGAAATTTGGGTGTCTTGTTTTTTATTGAGAGAAAAAAAAATCGTGATTCCATTCATGATCGTTTTATCGTACTTTTCATTTCTGTTTCCGTGTCGTCGTACGTGAAATAGGTGAGACGCCGTTCGGGGGGAAACGACGCCGAGACAACGCGGAGAATCTACGGATCTAGTATGCCAGTTCGCGAGGAGAGATGGAGCGCGATAAGGATGACGATCTTACAGAGCGGTGGATGCTGCAACGAGATGGAGAGCGAAGAAGAGGAAGAAGCGGGCTTTGAACGGTGTTACCTCGAGACAAAGCCGTCGTCTTGGCATTGTCCGGAGCAAACCAAGCAAATCAACCACCAACGGTTCTCTCAGCTTCTTCGCTTCTCCCAACTCTCTCTCTCTCTCTCTCTTTCACCTTCCATACTATGTATATAAATTAGGGTGACCCATTTTCGTCGACAATTCGCTTTTTTCGAGTTCCGCGTGTTTGACGAGCCCTCGAGAAAGTTTCGAGCGACTTCTTTGGGGGTCGCTCGAGAATTTTGAAAATTCAAAAAATGACCGAAATTCCCATTTTTTTTTTTTTTCAAATTTCTTCTCTCCCGGCGAAGACCGGTTTCACCCTCAAAGAAAAAGGTATGCTGGAAATTTCGGCTCGAAATATCGAAATATTGATGTGCAAAATTACCGACGAAAATATGCTGCGGAATTTTTTTTAACGTCAATGACGCGTGAAATTTTCAAGTCAAAAACTGCGTCGTCGAGGTGTATATTAAGTCAAACTTTGGGTGTCGAAAAAATCAATTTTTCAGCCTCCCAAAAAAAAAAAGACGATTATTTTGACCCACCAAATGCCTTCATGTACGTCTGCGTCTCCGTGTCTTACGGTCTCCGTCTTTCGTTTTGATTTTCTCTCTTTTCAACACGGCGACGACCGCGGCCAGCCTCCTTTGGGTCGAAGATGCGAAAATCGTATCTGAGTACCGCGAATTCTCGTTCTCTCGCCATTCGCGAGCGAACAACCGCAGTATATAACGCCGAGAGCCGGAGAATATATATATATACGCATATACATGCATTTTGCACCGAACAGAAGCGATCTCTCGAGCGTACACCGAACCGCGAATCGATCACCCGATTTTCCACTGCCATTCGGTCCCTTTGCCTCCCAATTTCTCCCCCTTCATCTCCCACGCTGTTTGCAGCTTTTCAACCGCTCCGAATTACCGGCAGTTGCCATTCGTTTCTTCTCCCATCTAATTAACAACCCCCCCCTTAAAATTCCAATTGCCAACTGGAAGGAAAAGCACGTCTTCCATGAACGACGATTTTTTTTCATCCTCCAAAAGTTACGAAACGAGAGGAGCGGAATTGAATGATAAAAGGATGTTTTTATTCAAAAATCTCTGCATCGGAGTAAAATTCATGTTATCAGGAGAGAATGTTACCGGAACCTCATTAATTAACATTCAGGATAATCGTGGATTATCCGCTGGATTATTATTAACGTCGATTTATCAAAGCTCCACGTGTGACCACGTGTATGGACTCTCGTTTTTTATCAGGGCTTTGTGTATGTTTACGAACGTGTGGATTTTGTAGTAATGTGGAGAAGCGATGGTCTAAACGAGTGTGTTCGGTTGTATCGTCATGGCGGAGGCTTTACGAAATTTACGTATAATTATCGCGGTATCTGTAACCGAACGATTAAACGTGCTTTCGAAATTCGTGTTTCATTGTCTCGATTATGAGCTGCGAGGGGGCTTGGATGTTTAATAACGGACGAACCGCTTTCACGATCCATATGGACCCACACGCGGAGTCTGTAAATAAAAGCGCAAATACGAGAGCATCGCACGCGTGAAAGCTTTGATCGTCAATGCCCAATCGTATTTTCCACTCAGAATATTCATGGATTCGCGGATTAATTAATATAATACAGCAATAATCAAAAGTATCCAGCCATCCGTCCAGCCAATGAGGAAATTTGCGAAAGCTTTTGATTTGAATCGGAGTGGACGACGATAGCATCACTGTTCTAATAATAATTGGCGTTACGCTACGCTGAGAAATGTTGTTTATTTTTTTCATTTTTGCGTAATTGAAATTGAATACAAATTCTTGCTTATATGGATTTTTCGAAGAGTTTTGCAGCAAAAAACGTAAAAGAGAGGTGACAGAGTCCGATATCTTTGGGAATAAAATGAATGTACTCTCGATCTCAGATGCACGTAATTTCGCTCGTGAATCGAAATCCAAGGCGAGAGACGTTTTGCGTAATACACCGCACGTGAGTAATTTCTCACGCGTGAAACCCGACGACGTCTCGCAATAACGTGCGAGTTTGATGAACTTGTTTCTATTAAGAGAGGGGAAAGGGCTTTGGCAGCCGTGCTGCGTAAGAGAAAGACGAGTTTCTGCTCGCGCTGCAAGGTGTACCAAAAGTGAAAGATCGTGTATACAGGGTGTCCAAAAAGTCGAAATTTTTAATTCAGAATCGGATTCGGGATGGAATTTCCGAGAGGAAATGTGTCTTGGGACTTTTTCGTACGACCAAAACTTGACGAGTTATCGATCGTCAAAGTTAGCGCTCTGTTGGTCCAGCTGTTTTGCTCGATAACTCAACGAGGATTCGTCGGATCGAAAAGTGCTCGAGGACTTTTCGACTTGGAATTTCATCCTCGATGTAGCATTAAATTATTGGTAGCTATTTTTTTGGACACCCTGTATATGGCGAAAATCGTCGCGCGGTGCACGAATGCGTAACATCTCTGTGATTAACTGTTTGGCACTTTCATACGTAGAATTACGTTTTCCACTGTGTATGCGCTGTGAATTTCGTACCAGCCCCTGTGGGACGTGGAGCACAGAGGGTGCAAGAGCACGTGAGCCAAAGTTAATCGTTTTAACCCTCGTCTGAACCGAAACGAACGTTTATGCAAGCAGAAACAATATCGAGAAAATCATGGGAATTCAAGTTCCGAGGATTCGACTGACTTTACCGTCGGGTCTATCGGATTTGTCTGGATAATTGTTTTGTCGCGCAATCGGAGAGTCGAATTATCGCGAGAGGTTCACGGTGTAAGACTTCTTCGTTTAACAAACGTCGAGTTTAAAATTTTATCAACATACCGAGGGGGAGAATAAAAAAGCATCGTAACCCCCGACGATTCCAAATCGTCAACTCTTCACGCGATAAAATATGAAATCATCGTGCATTTCGTCTCTGCTCGATTATTCATCACGAGATTATCGGAAATGCGAATAATTCAGTTCTCTCTGTTTCGAATCCTCTCGTCGACAATTTTTAATGAATTTTTTTTATTTTTTTTTCAAGAAAATAGAATTTCAGCATTAAAATAATTAGAGGGGGTACGTTTTTTCTCGCAGCACTTTCGTTAATTTCGTTCCACATTTGTGCAACTTCGATGTACGATTCAAAGAGAAGCCCTCGATGAATTGGTCTCCGCGTGACCCGTACCGCCGTTTCCTTTGTAACACCTGCGTACTCTGCTTAATGAGAGTTGACGACATTTTCTTTCTTCCTTTTTTCATACCAAATCCCAGACCGCAATTCGAAATGTCCATAAAAAAAATGAAATTTTTCATCACGGTTACATCTTCGTAATTAAAGAGCACTGAAAATCCTACCCTCCATTGAATCCTACGATGTCACACGCTTGTGTCACTCGCGGTGATCACGCGGAGTGAAACATCACGTGGACCAATCAGCCATTCATGCATCAGGCTTTACCCGGATCGCGCGTCGAATTAATATACGAAAATACGAAAAAAAAAGAGAAGGAAGAAAAAAAAGGAAAAAGAGCTCGAATTCTTTCGGCAGATAAATTGAATTTCGAAACGTTTCTCCGAATGAAAACCATCAACGTAATGATGCCTGAAATTTTCACCCCGAAACTCGTTTTTTTTTACGTCCTGCCGTACGAGACAGCCTATGAAATTTGTCAAAGAGAAATATACGAAAAATCGCAACGGTGACGCAACGAACCGTTCGATACAATAATACACCCGATGGCATGTGTTTTTGCCATTGTACGGTGTATTATCGTCGATTAGATTGCAGTCGCGTTTGCGGTAACGAGGCCGGGGCAATGCACCCACCAGAGTCGGTTCGTTATTCGACTTACGGTTTTTAAGTGCTGCGCACGATCTGCCGGCAAGTGTTGTGCGTTTGCTCAAGGTGTACACAACGTACATGCATACATTAGGGTGGATGAAAAAAAAAAACTACCAACTTCTTGACAAATCGAAAAATAAATTTTTAAAATTGACAGCTCGCAACTTGAAAAAACACAAACTCGAATATACGCCTCAAATATCAACATTAAGGGGTTCCCCGAGGCAATTTGCCATTTTCCCCTTGAATAATGCGGAAAAAAATATGTAAATCCGACAAACTCCCCCAGTTCGTCTTTTTGTACTTTTTTCGAGAAGTAAATTCTTTTTTCAAATCATCCAGAGGTAATCAATGAATATCCATTGATGTGTAAAATAAAAAACGGTGCATTTTTCGGTACATCGAGGACGAAAATCGTTTTTTTACCCACCCTAATGTATGTACGAGTGATACATGTATAAATTTCTCGGTATGCATAATCGTCAAACGGAACAGAGACTCTGCGAGGTGGGATCGACGATCAGCAGTCGCAAGCGCTATTTTATTCATAGTCTCGAGTTTCGCGGCTCGACTTTCGTCTCCGCACCTGCACCCTCCTCGCAGCTTCCGCGTACATACGCTCGACTCTCTTTCGGAAGCACACGGGCGTAAGTGGTGCGATTTGACGAGTGGAATTCGCTCTCGCTCGACGTTTCGCGCGTGGGAAGATTTTTATTTTTATTGCATACACTCGATAAGTCTCCGGTGTAACACTCGAAGGTTTTCATTTATCGTTTGCAGTAACGCACTTGTATAAGCTTGTCAAAACCAGAGAGAACAATGATTCCACATGTGATTCTCGATATGAGGTTTTGCGATGTCAATACATATATATTTATTTACCTATGTGTGTATACATGTGTATACATTTACCGATACGGAATCATTGGTCCTGGCTGACCTACATTTCGCGACACGACGAGTCAGAGCCCAGGAAAGCCTGCGAGACTTCCGATAGAACGTATGGTGGACGCAGCTTCACTTTACGTCAAAGAAAAAGGCTCTTTTTGCACCGATTTCCGCCAGAATCGATGATTCACAAGCCATTTCAATGCTCAATGAACGACAAGGAATTTTCGCGGATATTTATCGGCGCGGTAAAGAAAAATGAAAAATCATTGTGAATACATATTTTCCCTGTCTTTCGATTTTTACGTAATTCGGGGGCTTTGAGAGAAGTTCACAGTGGTGCGCAAAGAGGACGATTTTTCATTCGAATTTTCGTCCGCGAACGCGTGAATAATATTCGAGAGATCGATATCCGCCGCGGCGGTTCGTCGTGTAATTGCGAATTTGTGCCAGAGTCGTGCCAGCATTATCCAACTCTCTCGAAAGCATTAACCAAACCAAGCTCTCGTTCGGGAGCCTCGATAATCTCCCCCCCCCCCCTGCCCTCTATATCCGGCGTCTAAAACGATATAAAACAGGGGGAAAACAGTGAATCGCGTTCTCCATTTTTTCCCCTCTCCTCTTCATTTTTCAGACTCTCGAAATCGCAATAACACCGAGTGCTCGAGCGCGCGCGAGCTCCGACCTCCTCCCGTCGCTCTGCTCTCGTTCCTGTAATCGGTATTTTTTTTTTTTTAACAAGCTTTCCCGTAACGATCAATTCCGATATGAAACGGACCACAAACTAGCACAGATTTTACGAGATATTCGGAAAATAATATCGAGAACGACGAAAAAAAAAGGAATTTTTTTTCGTCGTTCTCGATATTATTTTCCGGCTTTCCGGCAGACTCGTTTTGGGATCGCCCTTTTTCGCCGGTTTATAAAAAATAAAAAGCCCTTTCCGCGGTGTTTTTCTCGTACTTTTGCGCGACATATTCGCCCGTTTAACATCGCGCTGTACATACGTTTCGCGATTCTCGATTCGTTCGACTGTTTTATTTCTTTGTTTTCTTTATTTCCGTGTTTTTCATTTTGAATTTTGACCGGAAAAGAAAAAGATCCTCGCAACAAGTCGGAACCGGCTTAAACGTCGACGAGGAGAGAATCGAGAAGAAATAAAAACAAAAAACGATGAAAAAGGGACATCGAACGCGAAGACGCGTTTTGAGATCGCACTTTTTCGCCGGTTTATAAAAAATAAAAAGCCCTTTCCGCGGTGTTTTTCTCGTACTTTTGCTCGACATATTCGCCCCTTTAACATCGCGCTGTACATACGTTTCGCGATTCTCGATTCGTTCGACTGTTTTATTTCTTTCCGGTACATGGAGAAGCTGCGAGACGGCGAGA
Organism: Heteropelma amictum; assembly: GCA_959613375.1. Lineage (NCBI taxonomy): Eukaryota > Metazoa > Arthropoda > Insecta > Hymenoptera > Ichneumonidae > Heteropelma > Heteropelma amictum. The sequence continues at coordinate 10,895,205 of OY390728.1, forward strand.
CGAAGAGAGGGAGAGAGGAAAAATGGGGGAAGGACGATTACCGCGGAGCGTGGGTGGCGAGAGCGGAGAGACGAACACACGGGTGAGATGCTGCGTCTACGGTCATGGACCCTGCAGGATTTCTGTTTGTACGATCTTCACGCTGCATTACGCCCTCTGGGAGACGGTGGGATATGCATCCAAGTTGCACTCGATCGTGTATATGCGAATGCAAGCCGGAGGGACGTTAAAAAGGTCGTAAATCCTCGTCATTTCGGCGAGCGAACGGCTGCGCTTCGAGCCCTTTTTTCTCTCGTGGCGATCGACGCGCGAATGCAACGCTCGCGTCTGTGTAATGCACGCTTCGTGTTCATCGTCCATCACGTCGTTAATGCACGTTAATGCGCTTCCGTGCTTGATGCGACAGGCACGTATACGCTCGTACACGTCGCTATTCTCCTTCTCCTCGCTCCTACGATCTTTCATCTCGCACGCTGCGTTTCATCTCCGCGTATTCGTTTATTATTCCTCCCATCGCCACTCGGCCCGTTTTGCAAAATTCCGAACAATCCTGCCGCTTTCTTTACCAACAAACGCCAACTCCATGCTTCGTATTCGCGACCTTGAGCGGTGCATCGTTGCCCCTCGACGAAAATTCAAACTCCCCCGACTTTTCACTCTCAATTTTCGTGAATTTTCGTTATATCGTCTTTTTTTTTCAAGAGTGTCGTAATTTCGAAAAATTCCTCGAAAAATTTTCGTCTCTCCGAGGGAGACTGAAGAGAGACTCTGGGACGAGTTCGAGACGCTCGTGTTTTTTTATTTCGTTTTTTTTTTTCGGAACAGAACTTTTGATTCGCCCGCCTCTTCATCACGGCGTCTCGTATTATTCAGAGAGACAAAGGTGTTGCGAAAACGATGACGGAAGCGGCGTGGAGTATCGACGAGCGAGCTTTTGCAAGTTTCGTAAGAACAGACACTCGATACCGCGAGAGTTTCCCTCCTCCTCCTCGGCTTTTCCTCCTTTCTTGTGTCCACAGTAAAGCCTCGAGACACGTCGACCGAGAAACTTTGTCACTCGAAAAAGACGTCGGAGAGGAGCAGGAGAGAGTCGGCTCGTATTGTACGTGTGTACAATTCATTCTGCGTGTGTTTGCTCCGCGTAATAACGATGAAACGACGTCGAGAGATTCTCCTCCCGAATATGATCGTTTCTTTTCAATTTTTCCCTTCGTCGCCGAGAGCAATTTCACTCTTTGATATCGCATCAAGGAGAGCCGCTAAATAACTTAATTCCGAGGCAAAAAATGCAACTTCCACTCGTCTCTCGACGTCGATCTCCGCTCGTGTTTGTTTTTTCTCAAAATAACCCTCGATTTTTTCGTTTTTCGAATTTGCGCGGAAAATTCGTCGGAATGTGTCGGGCGATGATAGAAAAACGCTTTTAATTACTGTTATTACGTCAGTGGAAGAATGGAAAAAAAGGATTTCCCGTTTTTCGCTTCGTTCGAGTTTCGCGTTGCATTTTCATTCGTGTTACGTGAAAAACCACGCCTAAAGTAACCAAAAGCACACGCTGTGATTTGTTCCTTCTTCCGGTACGCTCGCGTTCATCTCTCTTCCTTTGTTCATCTTCTTTTCTCCACCCTCCCCCATCTCCCGCGCCTTTCAACGCTTTTATTTATCTCGTCTCATCTCCCTTTCACTCATCGCTGGCTCGCTCGATGCGTGTACGCGCTCCCGTTGACGGACGTACCAGCGCAAAACCGTCCGCGAACAACCGCCTGGCAGCGAGCGAGCCCAACAAGCCGAGAAATACAGCGACCGATGAGAGACTCGCACGTATACGCTACGTACGCGCATGTATGGGGAATTCCACGCGAAATGAATCGGCCGTAAAAAAAAGACGAACTTTAGGGTTTTTATTCTTCCAAAATGTTCATTTCTGTTTTGTTTTTCTGGTATTATCGAGATTAAACATTTTGTTAAAAAACGAGACTGTCGTTTTGGGACTTTTTTCCTTTCTTTCCGAATTTCTCGATAATTCACTGTGGAGTTATTGTTTTTTTTTTTCAATGAACGATGAAATCCCGGAAAATTTTGAAGAAATGAAAAATCAGTGTTCAAAAGTGTTTGATTTAACGTGGATTGTTGGAGCAGAACCCGCCGGACGCGCGCAACGCAATTTCTTCCGCATCGTTCGTTACCGGCGCTCCGCCGTCGGTCTTTCTCCGCGACTAACCGCTCACGGCTAACCGTTGGCCAACCGAGCGTAATTTCAGCCACGTCGCTCGTGATTTCGTCATATCTGCGCTCCATAACGCACCGACATTATTTACCTGCTTTTGTTCCGTCCGCGAACATCGCAGCCATTACCTCCGCTGAAAACTCATCGTTTCCAGCTTGTATACAAAGCAGTCCGCGCATACAACGAACTCTCACAAAATTCTACACGATAATCACGAGAAACCCGCGTGCTATTCGATAAAAATCAAAATTTCCATAAAAAAAGTAAAAAAAACGCGATATGACGCCGGCCAGCGCGCAATTTTCGAAAAATCGGAAATACAGAGCTCCCTGCTTTCGGAAGCTTTTTCGAAACTTGTATTTTTCAATTCCTCGCATTTTGAAAACAAAAGAGGTTCTCGAGCTCTCGAAGAATGTACGTAGAGTGGCTTGTTCGAGTCCGAAGGCGATTCGCTCGGGAATCCTCGTGAATAACGCTCCGAATCGGGATGAGAAAATACGCAGCATCGAGAGCGAATGAAATAAGCCGTTTTTCTCGCTGAGGATAATTTAATTCCCATTTATCCGCTGGATAAACGAATCGAGCGAGGATGATCGCTCTCCGACGATCCCGGGGAGCTTGTCTAAGCGAGGTTTGCGCAACTTCCGGTTGAATCTGCGTGCGCAGACGAGGCACGATTATTCGCGCCTCTTCGCCACGCTCACGTGTGCAACATTATCCAGCGCACGGGGTCTCTCTCTCCCCATTTTTCAGGACCGAAAAAACACACGCGAAGAATTTGGGCCGCTGTGAAACGCGAGAGCTGCGAGCTTTTGCTCTTTTCTCTTCGATACCCTCGCTCGTCTCGGGTGCGCAAAAAAAAAGAATAAAAAAAGAAACGAAATCTGCGTGTATCGCGTATCAAAATGACTCACGCTGGGACGTTTGTACAGCCGATACAAAAAGCAAACTTTTCCCGCTCGTTATTCATTTTCGAATTGTGTTATTCTCGTGTTATAATGTATGAATGTCATTATACAGGGTGTCCCAAAAGTCGGGTGTGGTTTCGTTGAGAAAAAAACTCGTTTTGACGCGAAAAAAAATGCGGTTCTATCGAAACACGGTTTATTCCCTTTCGGGCTTGATCCAGCGTGAGGAACCGCCCACGGACCACGTGGTCGCGTTAACTGGGATTATTCAAGTGGACAGGTGGCGCGCAGCATCCGAACGATATTCTCTCTGTGGTCCGAGCGAGTTTAAGGACGATTCTGCGCTCTCGTGCTCCAGATTACACTGCAATTTGTAGAACGAGAAGGCCGAGAAGCGAAACAACGTTAGACCCGCGAATCCGAGAGGAGAAACGAGCGGCCACGTCGAAGGAAGAGGCTGGTTGCCTCGTGGTCGTGTCTCCGACGACCTTCGGGGATTTGCTTTCTTCTCTTATCATGCAGCGCCATGTATATATATATATATGTGTGTGTGTGTGTGTTTCACGTCCCAGAGCACTCTATTCCACCAACTCGCCTCGTTTTAGCTGTCTCGTTGCCGGGGAAACTCGAATTTTCAAATGACTGAACGTAGGCTATATAGACACGGTTTACGAATTGCAGCAGGAGGCAAGCACTTCCCACGGGTACATCGAGGATTGTAACGAATGATTTTATTTTTTTTTTAATCGTTTGCGCATCTTCGAAGATGAGAATTACTGGCAAAAAAATTGAGCGATGATAATCGGGCGTAATGGTGTACTGTTTAAATGGAGTGTGAATTGCGTTTTTAATGAAAATATATTTTTAAAAAGGTATCTTGATAAAAGTAAACTTTGTTGAGATTAGCAGATTTTAGTCGATTGATTTACTCGATTAATCTTTGGGATTAACGTTGCGGAGATAATTCGTGACATCGTTTGACGCGTGTTGGTCCGTTTGGATTTTAAAGCTCGAGTCGAATCGCTTTATTGTCGTATATATAATATCGACATCGGGAGCCGGAAATGAGGTTAGCGCTGCAGGAAATGAATGAATAAAACGAGTCGTGAGAACTCGAAGGAAGAGAAAGTTATGTTTGTGTGTGTGTGTATGTATATAGAGAGAGAGAGAAAAGGATCGAAGGATCGCGCGAGTATCTTTTAACCGCGATTCAATGAAGCGGGTTAATCAACGAAGCACGAGAGATCTCTTCGGTGCGCGGTCGCTGATTATATTCCAGCGAGCACGAGAGGATTCACCGTTGTTGCACGTGTATATTTATATTTCTGTATAGAGGAGAAGCTTCGCGCTAAACCGTCGCGTCAAACGAGCAAAACCACGACTGTCACGTCGCGTTTGCGTATTTTCAAGTTTCTCTCGTTCGTCCTGCGGCTTAATCGCTCTCGCAATCTATCTCCCGCGACACATTAGCCTTTTCACCTTCAAAAACAAAACATCCGTCCTGCAGAGCCAGTGGATTCTTTTTTTGAAAATTTAAATTTAAATTTTCATGGTCAAGATTATTGCTCACGACAAAATTCCAAGACGAAAAGTATTTGAGCGTTTTTCGATCCGACCTTCCGTTGCCGAGCTGGAAACGAGCAGAGTTGCGCCGATCGGCCGCTAGGGGAGCGCGCGCGCCGCGCCTCCGCGGCGTTCGGCGACGGATAACTCGACGGGGCTTTGTCGGATCGAAAAACGCTCAAGTAACTTTCGCCTTGAAATGTTGTCCTCTATCGAACTGTATGCGTTGTTGGCGCCTTATTCTGGGATACCCTGTATATGGAATGTTAGAGGTTGTATACGGTGGGGAGACGAGATGAGACGAGTACGGAGGCGCGAGGAGGTAAAGATGATCCGTGCAATTATCCCGCGTACCAGGAGCGAGAAGCAGCAGAAACGCGTTCGCTAAAATCGTACAAACGTGGGCGAGTGTGTGTTGGACTTGCTATAAAAACGCCATTCTTGATACACGCCAGACGGGAAACATGTAATAATAGAGCTACTGGTATTTCAGTACTTTGGCGCTTATGCACTGCGATAAGAAGTGATAAAACTCGTCGTTGAAAAGAGACACCGTCCGCTATCCGCAATTCACACCTCCTTCTCTGCTTCACGACGGTAGTCGTACATTTTTCTTCGTCCGTTTTTTTAATCGATTATTTAAAACGTTTTTCACAGCTCGTCATTAAAATATCATCAGCAACAATAGAGATTATCGAAAATTCGACAAACATTTTAATCATCGATTCAACGATACTTTGACTGATTAATTATAACCCGTCAGACCTGTTAATCGTGAACTGCATCTTTCAGCAGGTACGAGATGTGATATCGACGAGGAAAAAGTTTGAATCTAGTGCAGCAGGTTTTAATTTAAAAAATCTGAATAATGCACAGCAAAACGTAAACGTTGTACGTTTTCACAAGACGACTCGACGAAGCTACGTTGAACGCAGTCGCCTATGAGCGGAAAACTTTTTCATCGTCGGGCAAAAAATTATCGCGTCGTTTTTCTTCGTCAAACACGATGAAAATCAACGTGACGAATAACTACGCGAGGGGCTCTGCGACAGATCGTATTCTCTCGGCTGTAAATCCGAGAGCGAATGGAGCGCGCGCACGTGTCCTAATTAATTATTTTCATTAGCGCAGAGTGTGTACATCCCACCGATTGACACGTCCTGACGCGAGTGCGAGTTACAAATAACGAGTGTAACGTAAATCGATAACCAAGTTTGCACGAATTCAATTAACCCGGAGATACGCGTAATTACGACGTGTCAAGTACAAACAAACACGTACAAATGATTTTCATAATCATTAAACAAAATATTTACACATTGAATAATCGTGCCTCCTCGATTTACATACCTCTCGCGTGGATTCATCAACATCGAACCAAATTACATCGTAATTCGTATCGAAAATAATATCCGTACGAAAAATACTTTTTTTTCTTTCCACGTCTGACGAGTCTGAAGTTTGCATCGTAGAAACGCAACGAAAAAATGAATTTTTGGCAATGAATTTTTTCAAAATATACAACAGTTATTATTTCTCATATTCTTGTATTGCGATATTAAAAAAAAAATAAGTTTTTTTCTTGGAGTTCCAAAGATGCAATCTTCAAACTCATCGTATTTTCACATTTTTCCATGTGAAATTTGTAATTGCGAGAAAATGTGTGTCTTTGTGCTTTCGCTGCGACGCTGAAAGTATCGCGTTGCGGATAAGATCTCTCGGAAAAGTCTCAGAGTCGAAAGGAAGTGAAAACACACGGCGGAGCGCTACCTGATATTAAGAATTTCAATTAGCGTTAGCTATCAGAGAGCAGGGGAAGGAAGAAGAGAGAGGATGATGAGATTCCCTCTCCTTCCGATCGCCAACTTTCCAACAACGGAAACTTATTCTTCCGGAAGTTGCTTTCGCAACTAAACACACGTGACCGAGTTGCCATCGGCTCAAACATCAACGCTGATCTCGACGATAATTGTCCATTTACGATGCCATCATTTTGAATAAAAAAAAACTCTCCAAAGAAAATCACGATCAAGCATTTTCCTTCGCAACCCAAAGAATACGATCTCGAAATATCTCGCGAGAGTCATAATTCCGAAAAATTGATCGATAAAAAATCAAACAGACTTGGAAATCGATAATATCGAATTTTTGTACTTTCTTTTGTTTTTCCATCAAATTTATCGCGCAATTCCCACCGTCTCAAATTCCCCAATTGCGATGGCGTTTTTGCAACGTTTTGATACACACGAGAGGAGAAACAAATGAATAAAATTATCCGCGAAAAATCCAGCTGCGATTCCAGTCTTTCTTGTTTTTTTTTTTTTTTTTTTTCATTCTCAAGCCTTCGCGAGTGTCTTCAGCAGGTCATAGACTCTACCGGTACGTGGAAAATGAACGTGTATTACCGGCCCAGAGAGCACACTGCGTTCGTTCGAATGCCAGCACGTTGCCCCCATCCACCGCCAGCCGAGTCCCATACGTGCCGATCATCATCGCACATGTACATATTATACACACATTAGGGTGTCCGTTACCTCCAAAACCGACATTTTCCACAAGGGACCTTTGCACTTTTTCAATTTCATTTTTTTTCTCACCAATTATATTCACGAAATTTTCAAAAATCGTCGACTCCCCCTCAACCATGATTCTTCTCGATATTCGAATTTCGAAAAGATCAACATTAATTTTTACCACATCCCACCAAATATCCGAATATCAGAAAATTTATGAAAATATCGTCAGCAATACGAAAACTCGTCTATCCAGACAGAATTTCGGGAGACTCGACAATTTTCGAAAAATTTACGAATATTAATAAGCGAGAAAAAATGAGAGTCCAAAAAGTCTGTCAATTTGAAAATTATGAAAATATTTTCAATTTTCATCCTTGGCGCGCGTACCCGAGTGAAAAAGGTCAATTCGGGAGGTGAAGGACACCCTAAGATACACAAAAGTGTATGTTATGTGCGTCGAAAAAAATAACGTTGGAGCATCGAGGAGGCGCCGATCGCAACGATCGGCGAGTCACGCACACGCCGGAAGGGAGTGTGATGAAACAGTACGGAGAGTCTCCGCGAGAAACGGGACGCGGCTGGACGCGTACGCCGACAACGGCGACTTACCGTACGGTACGGGCGAGCAAGTTCAAGGAACATGCTTTTCCCCGCGGTTGAAACAAAAAGCTGTACACGCGCGAGCTTCGTGAGCGCCCTCCGTCGGGACCCACTCGAGTCACACGGCGTGATTACGGTAACGTTCGGATTCTCGTATAACGGAACGCTACCGGATATGACGGTAGCTCAAACGTCGCATACCGCGGTTACGAGACACGGCTGAATCGAAACGCAATATCGCCATCAAAAGTCGCGAATTTATCGACAGAGGACGCGGAAAGGTCACGCGAAAGACGGTAAAAAAAACCGCGTCTTTTTCGCGATCGTCATTCCACGTCGAATTTTTTTCATCAATTTTCCAAAATCACGACACTCGCCAGAAGAAAAAAGGAGACGTAACGAAGATTCCGGGAAATTCAGTGTGAAAAATCGAGAAAATTTTGAAATTTATCCGGTCGAATGTAGGTGGAGAAAAATTTCATCGAAATAGATCGATGTATAATTTTGACGATCGAGAAACGTCTCGAAGGATGCTGGGAATTCTTTGTTTTCACTGGAGAATCTCTCGCGTGTACAACCGCGAGGGAAAAGGTCGAGGAACGATTTCTCTGGGAATTCGCGTTGGACCCGAGTTGTCTCGCGAGACCGTTCGTCTCGCAAAGTCCCGCTGCGAAATAAGGAGAGAAAAAGAGGCAAAAAACAACGAGAGAGAGAGAGAGAAAGAATGAAAGACGAGCAAGGTCAAAAGTCGGTAAGGACGACTGCAGTTTCGCGAGAGATTATGGTACACACGGAAAACACACGGACGCCAAAGCGTTTCACCGTTTTGCGGGACGGGGCACAAAGCGAGGCGCGAACAAAGTCCAGCCAAGTTCGGCCACCTCCCGCCGCTCCGCCGAGAGACCTCGGTCGAACGAGAGAAGGACTCGCCCAAAGAAGAGCGATATAAACACGTACATAACACACGTGCTGCCGTATACAATCCGCAAGGACGCCGGAAGGGCGAAAAGAGGCATGGAATCCACGCGCAAACGCGCCCGCCGCTCGACCCGCCGCGCGACGAGCGAAAACAAAACAAAAGAGAAAGCCCCGAACGGCGAGATTTGACGCGCGGAATCTTACGCTTTTTACGACCTTCCGTTGCCCGCGGAATGTCTTGTACATCGCACACGGGTAATGGTAGAATGTACGAGTCTCGTGTACAGTGATACGGAGGCTGGAGAACACACGGGGTGAAGGAAGAAAATGTTCGTCTCTTTGCCCGGGGCTTACGGCGTTTCGTATGAAATATGCATGTACGAGCTTCGCCGGAGTAGGGCGAGTGCAATTTTCGCGAAAAACTGCCGTTAAACCGGTCGGCGAAAGTTTCAGCCACGATGAGAGATGTATCGTCGTAACCACCCTTGGTTTCCGCCCTCTTTTCTCCCGGCTACGTCGGGACGGTGGTGAAAAAATTGCGGAAAAAAAGAGAAGGAACGCGTGGGATTTTTCTCGCCGCACCTCGCGACGGAGAAACGACGCAAAGATGGAACTTTTATTTCGATTTAATTCACCGCGAGATTTATCCTTCCCGTCCGTGACGGTTCATTAAAAATCTTCTCCGAGTACATTGGCGTTTTACGTGAAAAAAATTTGTCCGCCAAAATGCGTATTTGCAGAAAAAAAGGAATATGTGGTTAAATTTTCATGACCCTTTTTCCCAAGCTTTTTCCCAAGCGTCTATGGACTTTTGTACCGCTTTTCCATCGTCTATTAAACGTTTCCGTTTGATATATATGTGTGTAATATATATATGTAATATATAATAATAATAATTATCCGTTCGTTCGTTATTTATTTGTTATTTCACGGTTATCGACGTAACGTTGAAACTCCGGACGTGTGCGACGTTTCGCAAAGAATATTAACCACCGGGACGACGAGTAATGAAATTTCAACCACCTACTCTTTCGGTGTCACAAACAGCGGAAGCTTAATCCCTCGGGGGGCGCTCGTACAATTTTTACAACGTGAAAATTATTCGTACAATTTACGAGACCCCAAAACCGAACTCTTTCGTTAGCCCGGATACGTGCGATATGAATGCTGCTCCCCGCCCAGCCGGAAACTTTCCTTCCCATGCCCTTTTTTCCATAATGGTCCAGCGACCATCTCTCGCTCTCGTAAAAAAAGTCTCGGGATGCTGAGCTCCGTGTGATTTCGTCGTAAAGATACGAGACGATGAAAAGGTGAGCGAGAGATATGATCGCAGCGTGGTCGGGAGTGTCTCGAACAAAAGGAAGAATTTAAGATCGATATCCGATTGTACGCAGATGCTCTCTCGTATGATTGGCTCTTTGACGCTGTCGGCGCGCGAACTTTTCGCAAAAACGCCGTCTTAAATATTTTCCCCGTGAGATATGCAACGACATCGAGAAGAGAGGAGGAGAGTTTATTTAACGATCCTCCCTGGAGAGTTTATGGCTCTCGCGGAGATCCGCGAACGGCTCGAACCTGCTTTCGTCGATATCGAACGAAACGAGAGAGTCTTGACCGAGAAAAAATTCGCCCCCGCGCGGTCGAACTTTTGGAGAACCAAAAAAAATCGTTTCGAGACGACGGGGTGAAATTTTCTTGAAGAACGAGAGAGAAAAGTATCTCTCTTCTGTCGAAGAATTGTTTTATAGTGAAATTATACGGAGGAATTGGTGGCTTGGAAGCTCCGTATGTACCCAACGTATATACCGGATGTGTACATGGAAGGAAGGGAAATTCGTGGGCTGGTCTTTTTCGACTTTAGGACCGAGCAAAAACCAACTTTAATCTCGTTATTCGAGCACATACATATTCCTACGCCGACGGCTTGCAGGTTAAAACCATCTCGATAAATTGACGATGATAGAGACGAAAGAATAAAAGCAATTTTGTGTCTGAATGAGAAATAGATTTTTTTAAATAATAAACGAAAGGAATACGAATAAAATTGTTTTGTAACGATTTTGTTTGTTTTATCGATACTTCGTTTATGCGCGATGTACGTGCTTCTCGACCGTCATTTTCGTGTCCTAGTTCGTGGCGTTTGTGCACACTTTTTCCAGCTTGATTATACGTACAACGGAGAGGTGCGAAAAGCAATCGAATTCGTCCGCGTCTGAATAAAAAGAGAACTCTGATCATCGCGTCTTTTAATGCCGTAAATTTTCGATCGTCCATTTTCAACCGCGTTTTAAATATACGTATACAGATAGCAGGCTGAAAATAACAGTGGAAAAATGTTAATTGGCGCGAGGTTCTCCGAAAATGCTGTACGAGGCGATTTTTAACGAGAGAGCAGCAAAACCGTACGTTTTTTCCGCACCGCCGACGGGAAACTACGTTTTTGTTGTTGTTCTTGTTTTTTTTTCTTTCGCTTTTCACGCGCTACTGACAACCGCGAGAGCCGACTGCAAGAGCGACGACCTGCGAATTTCGTCAACCGGTATTGTGGAATGAAAAAAGAAAAAAAAAACCCGGTGTATACGTACGAGAGAGCGGAAAAAAAATGGAACAACGACGGGAAATCGTCGGTCGTGGATTTCGCGTTCTTGCCCTCGCGCGATACTCGTGCAAATATTTTTGTCCAATTGTTTTTTTTTTTTTTTTTCGTCAATTATTACACCAACGAGTTCGACGTCGACATTTGGCGATATAATTGAGCTGAACCTGCGATATTTTTTTTTTTAGCGATTGAAAACGCAGTTTCGAGGTACAATTTCGCAAATTCCGACTTTTTAATGACATTTGACGAGGCATTCTGCGTGAAAAACATTGAAAAGTGGATGAAATCCGTCCAAATCATATGCACGAAGTTGCAAAGAAATTGCGACGATTCACGCGCTATTTTAGCATACACGAGTCACAGTGGGAGCGTTGTCACGGTTATAAAAGTTGGTGCGGTGCACGACCATTGATTAATTCGTGCACTTCCTTGCAGGGTTAGCAGGGGCGCGTATATACGTATATATTTACGTGTTTCGCCGATAAATAAGCTTGTCGTTGACGCGGTACCAGACTGCGGAATGTCTCGTCGTATATACGGACGGGAAAACGTTCCGCGACGTCGACGACAATCCTCCGGACCTGTATTACATGCCGCATAATGTATATCGCGGACATGACTATGAAATCCGCGAGTACATAAATATATATACGTGAAAAATGCTGGGGGGGGGGGGGTGGATTGCTCCTGGGAGTAAGTCATCGCAGGCCATTTGACGGAATTAAATTTTCGCGTCGCTCCCCGATCCGACCGAGCGAAAAATGACGCTTGGATCTTTCACCCTCCCTCCCCTTCGCTGCGTTGACACAGAAATGACGTCGAGAGGATCAATCGGAATTATCGACCGGAGGAAAGTGGGGGAAATTGCGAAAATCGCGAGGGATGGAGTTTTTGTCGGTTGGGCACAATTTGTTCAATCTTACGGAGAGTTCGATGTCTCGGAACGAACGTCGGGAGGAAAAGAAGTCATTAGCGAAAGGGATTTCATTTTTCGAGACGAAAATACGAGCTTTTTTCAGACAGATTGGATATTTCGAGGATGTTTGTGTACATGCGTGTAACGGATTGCTTTATTTTACCCTGTGACGTCTATTTAACGTAACGTCTGCTCCATTTAACGCGTCACGGTCGAACAAACGAATGGTAGGCGGGTGAAAAGAAGAATGGTACATAGATAGTACATATAGTATGTGTGCGGTGTATATTGAATTGAACGGAACCTCAGAAGCCAACGAGACGGCAAGTTTTCGTCCACGAGGCGTATTCCAACGATAGCTCTTCATCTTGCTAATTTATCATACGCGTGTATATACCGGGTGTCCCAAAAGTCGATGTTTACGAATTGAAACTAGATTCGGAACGAAATTTGGGACAGAAATGTCTTTTACTATTTTTTCGTACGGCCCAAACCCGCCGAGTTATCAGTCGTCAAAGTTTGAGCCAATCGGACGCGAGCTGCGCTCGTCAGATCGAAAAATGCTAAAGGACTTTTCGACTTGGAATTTTACGCCGGATGTAGGATTAAATTTGGAGTATTTAATTTTTTGGACACCCTGTATGTGCGCGTCCGTGTGTGTAAGCAAGCTCGTACATGTGAAACAGAGGGTCGCTGCTCACATGGTGCTGGTGAAATCTTGGGAATAATGAAGAAAAATTTCTATAGCCAAGTTTCCTAGCTATAGATTTGTCTCAATAACATCAGGGGAGCGTATGTCACGACGAACGGCTGTTTATCGATCTGGAATGAACGAATTTCACGACTGATGAAGCGTAATTTCGAGAGATGCGGTATTTCTCGAGGTAAATTCAAGGCTATCGTTTCAGGTATGATACACGTCGACACAACAGAGTCTGCCTCGCAGCGATCTTAAATTTGATGAGGGAAGAAATAACGAATGCCTCGAGAGGAAATTCATTTGCCGATATTCCATCATCGAGTACTGATCAAATTAATCGAAGCGACGTTCGATTCTCGCGCCGTTGGAGTACAACGGAAGTAAAAACATTTTTTGCAACCCATTTATTAACGTTTTCCATCAACGCAAAAATCTCGCGTATCGATGACGGATAAATTATGCAATTTTCGTTTTCCTTTCGATATAAACGTTCATCTCGATATTTTTGAAAAATTCGCGATATAGTCCCGCATCCGCTCGTTCTCTCGCGAAATTTCAATTATCGACTCGAAGCTTTCCGCAAGAATGACGCCGAGATCGAAAATTTCTCATTACGGAAAAAAAGGCGAAAAAAAACGAGCATCAATCACAAAAATCCAGTCTGAATTCGTCGACGAAATTGATCGAACCGAATTCCTTTCTCCTCTCTGGGGTACTCGACGAAACTCGATGTTTGAAAAAAAGGAGGAAAGAATGAAAAAAAATGAAATTCCAAGGCTATCCGTCGAGTCTATGAAGCTCGCACGAGAAATCGAGAGTTCGAAGGTTAAATTCCAATTAAGTGAGTCAAAGCGTCAGGCATTTTGCCAATAACTCGCGGACATCGCGATTCTTCATCGGATACCGTCGATGGTCGTTTGATACTCTCGCGGTGCCGAATGAAGATAGAGAAGAAGAGAGAGAGAGAGAGAGAGAGAGAGGGAAGAGAGAAGAGCAGGTTAAAGAGCAAAGAAAGATTTTTTCAGAGTGCATCCAAGTGACGATACGACGGAGGCTGATTTAATCATCAACCGTATATTCTTCCTTCAACGAAACCCTCGACGTTGCTCGATAAATCGCCTCTCGCAATCGATACGTTTTTCTGCGCTTTGTTCATCTATGATCGCTGTTTTATGTCGCATTATCAAGTACACAGCTTCTTCGTCTCTCTCTCTCTCTTCGTACTGGCCATGGAAAAAACCTTTGAGCACGTGAGATAAATCGATTAAACGATCGGGGCTCGTTCGTTCGTAACTTTTCAAGCTCGTATCTTTCATCTGTACCGTACACGCGTATTACCCAAGAGAGAGAGAGAGAGGGAGACGTGACTCTGCTGAAAATCAACACGAGACCGTTCATCACAGCCAAAGATAATTATCGAATTTTTGTATTTTGAACTTTGCAAATACGAAAAATTTCTGAAAATTTTCGGTGAATAATTTTTTTTCGAAAAAATGCGCCGTTTTCTCGAATCAAGAAGGGAGAAGAGCAATCTCGACGTAAACTTTGGATCCTCGTGTCGAAGTTATCGAATGACAGAAAACAAGAAAAAGGCAGAATTGAATAATTACGAAGCAATGAATATATTTATGCAACGCGTTTGGTTCAATTTTCCACCGTCCTCTCTACACACATTCGCGGCTGTGATAATTATATTCCGAGCGCCGAACCGTGTAGATTCTCAGCTAAAAGGAGAGACGAAAAAAAGCCACATGAATGTCGAAGGGAACAGGCTCTGGGAGCCCAAAAGAACTCACACTGCCAACATTTTCGGCTAATGGAATCACTGGCAATTTACGAGTGAAAGAGAGCGAGGGAGAGAGAGGGCACGGTAACCACTTGGGAAATCCTATCGAATATTTAAAGGTAGAAAATTTTCATCGGACTCGCTTCGCTCGATATTCATCGACGAACGTGTGCACGAGCAAAAACGAAACTCCTGCGTGCGCTACGGGGGATTTGGAAATTAAATTATTGGAAATGAGAGAAGAGACCGGACGTTCGATGGAGTGTCGATAATGAAAAATGTGTCGCAACTATTTCGGGGGAATAAAAACGGGGCGATGTCCAATTTTTCCCTCTCTGTCATGCGGTATTCACGACGGTATCGAAGACAGAGAGGAGAAGAGCATCTTTGGATTAATCACCGGAGATAAATTCGTCAAAAAAAAATCGAATTTCGAAAATTTCCGAAAATCCGTCATTTCCAAATTTCTTAACGTTTCGAGGGAAAAATTTTGAAAGAATCCTTACCGTCGTCATTTTTTGTCGAAAAACTCGATAAATCATTTGCTTTGAATTTTTAATGAGCACGAGAGAAGGCCGAATTTGTCGAGATATTCAGGTATACATAAAAAGTCGGAAATTCCGAACGGTCTACTCATCCGTCATTTTCCTCGAAACATTCCATGGAAAAGTTTCGTGCGCCGTTTGGTTTTCGCCGCGAATGTTGCGCAAACTTTGGAATTCCAACGAGACTCGAGAGAGAGAGAGAGAGAGAGGGAGAGAACGGATGCTGCGTCCGTAACAATTTCGTGTAAAAGCGAGCCGCGTCCATTTTCTCGAGACGAAATAAAAACAAAGAACCTGTTACCTGGCTCGCGACTTTTTATCGAAATTGCCAGGGGAAAAAAAAACATGCCGAGTACATATTAAACACAAGCTCCGCGCTACTTTTTTTTTTCTCATCATCGTGGACCGCAGCGTATTGTTCTAAAGTGCTCTGTAAACGAATTACACCTGCAACAAACTGCGCGAGCGATTCGACAATTTCACGCTGTCCTAATTTTCTTAACTGTGAGAGGAAAAACAGATCTTTGTCTCTCTCTCTCTCTCTCTCTCGATTTAACAGTGTCCGACTGCGTTTCAGAGGGAGAAAACATGGGATGAGTTTAACCACATCAGCGTGTATTTAGAACAGAGGTAGTTCGAACGAGAGGAAGAGTTCGAGCGTGCCGAAAACCAACCAACGCCTCGAGTTGAATGGCGCTTTGCTTTCTAATTTTTCCTTTTATTTTCCCTGCCGTTTATTCTGTCCTCTCCGCGACCTCTTGTATTATACACCAGGTGTAATTGCGAGCCCGGGCAATTAGCCAGGAGAAAGGACACGGGCTGTGCGAAGCGATAAGTACGGAAAAAATGGCTTTGACTCGCCGCGATCGCTCGCGTTTGAAGATTAAATCGAAACATCGAACGAACGGTTCGTTACTTTTTTTATATCGAAGAAAAAATTGAAGAAACTCTCTTGAAGCACGATTGATTAATTATCGATCTTGCCGAAACGAGATTCAATCGATTTATGAAACGATTATAATTTGACAGATCGATAATTGAATAAAATTCACATTTCAATAATTATACGTAATTCTCTACGTCATTTTTCGACGTTTATTTCTCCCATACGCAGGCTTGAAAAATGCTAAAAATGACTGACAAAAATCCGAGATTTCAGAGTTCGATTTCATTGTTTTCTGCAATTCCCGCACGATGTTTTTCAAAAATTCACTCAAATCTCTGTACGGCGAAGAAAAAACTCGACGTTTCTTGTTGGAAATTAATTGTGAGAAAAAAAGAATGAAAACGTCGAGGAAACGAGAAGCCAAATTTTATCCGAGATGTATGTGCCTGGGTACACGGTACTCGTTATGGTACTTCTTTTCATTCCGAACCCTCGAGTTCCCATTTGTTGGTTTTTTGTTTTTTCTTTTCGGAAATACGAAATTTCGTGCGATTCTTTTGCAGAATCAATGACAATCCCGTAACGAGTGAAAAAAGCAATCTTGCACGCTGGTAACTGATCAGACGCAATGTCCAATTAGTCCAATTATGGAGAGACGATCCAGCCATGCATTATATGCATTGTACGTAAGCTCTGTGTAGCCTATATACGTATGTGTTCACATAGTACATACATGTACTTGTGCATATATACCCTACGTAAAACAGAGTTTAAAGAGAATACACCGAATGCCCATTAGGGTGTCCGTTATTTCCCAAGTCGACTTTTTTCACTCGGGCATACGTCAAATCACGAATATGCAGCATGAAAACAATTTTAGCAATTTTTTCACAATTTTTCAAACAGCCCCAACCCTTGCCCGAACGACGATACTTTTTCCATTCGAATAACATGGGATTTTAGCTCCTCACAGATTTCCATTTTTTTTCACGCTTATTATATTCGTTGAATTTAAAAAAAACATCGATTATCCTTCAATTTTTCCTTTTGGATGGATAAATGTGTTCATATTGTTAACGAAATCAATTTAATTTTATTAATTAATTAATTTAAAATATCATTAATTTTAAAATATCAGGAAATTTGTAATAAGCGAGAAAAGAATGGGATCGAAAAAGCGCGGAAATCCCATGGTTTTTGAATGGGAAAAGTGTCGTCATTCAGGCAGGGGTAAATTTCAACTTTGTTTTCGATTTTGAAAACTAATGATTGAGCGCCAATCAGTGGAAAATGTCAACTCTGGAGATAACGGACACCCTAATGCCTACATCTATATTATATCATATCGCCATCGTATGTGCGGCTGCCTATGTGCGAAGCTTAAGCTATACGTCGGTAGAGAACGTGACCATGCATTTCGTAACGTTAATCAGAGAATTCCGATCAAAACGTCAATAACCGAATCGGTATATAATTAGAAACCCTAATATTACATTTATGTGGCCAAAGAAGAGGAGGAGGGCGGCCGAGAGGCAGAGAGGAGGGAGTAATACACACATTAGGGTGTACGTTATTCCTCAAGTCGACTTTTTTGAAAAAAGAAATTTTTTTTTGGAAAAAAACGGAAAATTTGTCAAACGCCGTTTCTCACCAATTTTTGTTGTCTCTCTCGGATTGGATTTCTCCGCACAAAAATGCGTATGTTAGAAGGTGAATGAAGTGAAAAACACGAGTACAGCACGGGGGGGATTCTCCGTTTGTACTTCGAGGATTCATAATTCATCGAAGCAGAGAAATAAAGCTATGAAAGATTTACAACACCCTTGTTCGTTTTTCCCTCGTTTTCCCGTTCAGCAAAAGTGCGGCAATGTTCTCTCCTCGTGGGACGTCCGCGTACGGTCGAATTGGACCAGAGAGATGAGAAAAAAGCAACGAATAAGAGGAAGAAAAAAAGAAGACGAAAAAAGGAACAGAAACAGGAGCGTCGAACGTACAAAGCGGTGCGCGGAAAAGCACACGGAGGCGGAAAATCCGAGAGCGAGAAAAAAGCGTTTAAAACTCGAGGAAAAAGTGTCACGCTTCTCGCGTTCGTCTACTTTTTTCCACCGCACTCCTTTTCCCTCGAGAGATTCCGCCAACCCTTGTAAATCCACGCACTCGGCCCCGATATGCATAAATCTCAAAAGTGGCCCGAAAGTTCAACGCGACTGTGAAATTCGAGAGGCAAAATTCGAGGGAAAATCTTTCGCGTCTTTTGAAGAGGACGTTCGAAAAACAGACAGCGATGCAAAATTGTCGATGAAAACTCGAGAGAGCAGAGTGTAATAAAAATATAAAAAACATGTCGAAAAACAAAAAAGGTCAAAAAAAAGATCGAAGGGGGAAAAATCATCTCGTCGAGGGACTCCTGCGCATCGAGCTCCAGGCCCGCCGATCGCAAATGCCGGTGAAAGTTGAGATTCGTGAAAAAAAAAATCTCGCAACAAATTCGATTTAAAGTTCAAACGTCGAATATATTATAATTATGAGACTCACGGAGGAATCGATTTTTTCTCTCGTCATTGTTCCGCGTTTCGTCGAGTTCACGAGACGTACCTGCAACAAACAGAGACAATAGAAAGTCCGTTAGAAATCGAGGTTTCAACGACCTTGGCATATCCGTAAATCGTCGGAGAAAAATATCACCGAACGTCGACGATCTTGTCTTTCAAAGACTAACGAGAAAAAGCCTCGTGGCGATTGAGACGATTTTTTCATTTTTTTAGTGCGTTGAATATTCCGAAAAACGAAACGTGAGCGACGAATGTTCGTAAAATCTTTTTATTTCCGGTTGGCAGTCGAGAGGAGGGCGAGAAACGAACAGGACGTTGAAGATACGCGAGTTCCGTCTCTGTGCGCGCGTTACAGGGGTGATATTACATTTTCTAGGCGTCACGGAGATCCACTTACCGCGTGAATATTCGCTGCGGACCTTCCGGTTATTAGTGTATACACGACGTACGTACAAACGCGAATGGTACTTCAAAGTTACAGAGTTACCGTTGGCCGACGACCGCGCGATCGTTATTACACTCGGGGGACATCCGATCCGCATGTGCGCAAAAGCTCGAGATGACTCGGACCGTCCGAGGCGGCGCGACACCGCGTGCAGGTTTGGACCTCGACGGGAAACCGAATTTTCTCGATTTTCAACATCGAAAATCATCGACGATAAAAAAATCTTTATCTTACACTTTGTTTTTTCTTTTCATCTCGGTCTCCTTTTCACTTTCAACTTTCTCCGCGATAATTTACGTCTCATCGTTGGTTAAAAAAATCAAAAATTGACGAAAAATACCGTCCAGCCTTCAAAATTCATAAATAGCGATTCTCCGTTCTTCTTTTTCCTCCTTTCATCGAAAACTCTGAGGAAAAACAGTCTCCAACTCAAACACCATCGCATATTTTTCGCCAATTATTTCATCAAAAAAAAAAAACCGATGGAAGATGAGATGAAAATTAAGAGATTCCTCATTGATCGATTAACGAGTACCGCAAAGTGCACTGGTATTCGCGTACACGTGTGTACAAATATGTGTATTTAGTTGATATATATACGCGTATGTATGCATGGAACTACGTTTGACAGCAGCCGCGCCTTTTCCCCTCCCTTCGCGATCGTTCCCCCGACACTTTCAATTAAAACCGCAATGAACGTTCGCGCTCGTCCCTTCTCGCCGACGGAAGAATTATGTATGCCCGTCTACGGATACATGCGCCCGCGAATGCAGCATCGGGAAAGCGCGGTTGGCGCGAGAAACGAGTCTGAGCGTTCGCGATCCTCGTGGGATCCGCGCGTAATTAGATTGGCAGGTGAGAATAAAATTATCGGCTTCTCCCCTGCCGCACCTCGATCCAAAGCTAATATTCCACGATGGTCGATGCTCCGCTGCAGTTATTAATATCTTTTTCCCTGTGTACTTTTATTTCTCGTTCTTGTTTCTTAAATTATGACAAATAATAATAATAATTATTATTATTATTAACACTCAAAAGGAGGCTTGAAATCTTAAAAACTTTCGACAGCATCGCTGCCTGTGTTTAAGACTGAATACGGGGTCGTTTTTTTTTTCCTGAAAGCTGCTGTGATCGAGGATAAAATTATCCTCGATATCGAAATTATCGGTGGCGATAATTTTCGAGGCAATTTGCAATTTTACGTACATACAGCAGTCTACATTGAGCGTATCGATGTACAGCGTGTACCAAAACCGGATGCTGCAAATTGACTCTCCCTTTCGACGAATTTTCGTTGAATCGTCGATTTCGTTTCGAGTTCGGGAAATTTCGGGGGAAAAAATCGAGAAAATTCGAGTTTTCGTGCTAATCGAAGGATGCAATCTTCGAGATCATATGATTTTTTGTGTGTGACGACGTGTAGGGGACTTTATCACCGAGATGAAAACGAGAAAATGTATGTTCACGCGAAATTAGCGTGGCGTCGTGCGAAACCGGTCATTTTCGCGTTGATGCTTTTTCCCTGTCCGGCGTTTTGAGTGCGTCGTCACGAGCGACGAGAAATCACACTCGATCGTATTCTGCATTATGGAACGAATTACTAATTACCTCGCGTTGCGTTACAACGAAAAGCACGAAAATGACCATGCGACGAATACAATACAGTTCGTCAAACCGTGAATTTACGTTCGGGAAACAAAGCAGAGCGAGTATTCAACGATTCGCAACGAGAGAATCGAGCGTCGGCGAAATCACTCCCGAGTTTAATTATTTTTCGTTTTACGATATTTTCCAAAGAAGAAAAAATCCTGCATTCGTCGATTTTTAAATTCCAATTTAAAAATTTCAACGGTTATTAAAAAAACAAAGAATTCTCGCGACGTGAGCGACAACAGAGTGAGAATGAGATCGAACGATACAGGATTGTAAAAAAAAAAAAAAAAAGATCGAAAGAAACGAGAGAAAAAAAGAAAACCACGAGTTTTCGGGGAGACTCGATGCTGATAACGCTCGAATTTCTGTTTCGCGCGGGTGTAATAAATCCTCGGGGCGAAGGAAGCTGCATGAAAATTCAGCATCGAGAACTCGACACCCTCCTCCTCTCTCTTCCCTTTATTTTTCTTGCAGTCTTCGGGGTATAAGTTTTCTCATCCTAATGCTCTCGTCTTCCATCCGTGCAGTGTGCAAAAAGCGGGCAACGCACGCAGACTGTGTACCGCTATGCGGAGAGCAAAGAACGGAAGTAAAGACGAGAGCCTTCACGTACCGATAAGATCTTCTTGGTAAAGAGTATTAATATTCACAGTGTCTCCTACTTTTTCTCTCTCCAGCCCCTCCCCCCTCCCTCTAACTCTCTCTCTTACTTTTCTCCCTGTATGATTCCCCGAGCTTTTATCGTATTGCTTCCGCCTGCATGTCGGTTTGATCTTTGAGCTCACGCGGGGAACGAAAAGCAACGTAAAAAAAAACAAGAAAAAAAACGAAGATATTACGAGAAGGGAGAAGATTTCCTCTCCCTTTCTCGTCGCCTCTCTCGCTGTACAAACTCGCGGTTTCTTCCCCTTTGCGGATAACATCGGCAAACGATCTCGCGTCCATTCAGACTCACGGCTCGTTTCCGTACACATTTGCGACGGCCTTTTCGTTTTTACCCTGTTTTTTTGCCTGTTTATTAAAGTTGGATTTTCATCAACGAGGGGCACACGTCCCGGACGTGAAAAAGAGCAATAATCTCCGGGCGTTTCGCTGAAAAAGCCGAGTCCACGTGCGCGTTTCGCTCGGGAAAAAATCTTTGAAAATTCGTCGTGTGAAAGCGAAAAACCGAAATGAAACAAGTCACGTGATCGGGGTCACTGTTTGGTCGAATTAATTGTACGTCCGAATGACCGATTGACCCTCGCTTCGTGCCTCGAAAGCCATTTTATTTATTTTCATCCGTCACAACGGGATAAACTGAAAATCCCGCTTGTTAAAGCGGGGGATTTTGCGCTTGAAAAGTCCTCGAAAAATTGCTTTTGAAATTCAGAAACCGCAGCGAGGGTAAATTTCATCACAATTTACGCGAATTTTTTTTTCGTACTATTATCACGGAATGCCCCATGCTTTTTGATCGATCTTTCGTTGAAAACCTCGGAGAATGAGAGAAACAGCTGATCCTCGACCGAATGACCGGATTGACCTTCACTCTGTAGCTCGAGAGCGTTTTTGTCGATTTTTATTTATTTGTAACGGAATAAGCACGAAATCCACAGCCACAGCGCGATGGGTTGAGCACTGCTTCGGCTCGAAAGGAGTGCTCTCGTAAATAGGGAGTTATAATGAGAAAATTAAGCTCGTACGCTCCTCCGTCAGGTCACTCTCGAGAGCTGCTGCGCGATCGGCAGATACAGCACACGAATATATACATGTAACACTCAAAGAGTCAATCCACAAACAGTAATAACTCTGAGAGATGCTCTTTCAGCAAGATTTAATACGCAGCATCTCAAACGACACAGAGAGAGAGAGATCAGTTTTCTCCGAGCATCTCCGGGTACCGCTTTGAAATACATTTTTTGCGCTATAATTGTAAGGATCTTTTGGGTTAATTGCAGTGAAATTGAACGTAAAGAGAGAAGAAAAAAGAATGAAACGTTTGTGAGAAAAAGAAGGGAGAAAAGAACGAGGAAACGAGGGCTCGTCTTGAAGGATGCTGCGCGAGGGAGGGAGAGAGCGAGAGCAGAGTTTGGCGTTACAGCTATTCGCTCGAACGAATTAGAAAATGTACCTTTAATCGTACTCGCAGATGGAAAGAAAATGGCTCGCGTTATTCCGCGCTCATTGCGCCATTCACGTACATTTCCTGCGCAATTAGAGTCTTCTCTCTTCTTCATCTCTCTCGCCATTTATATTATTATCATCGTCCACATCTACGGCTTCATAACGATCGTAGGAACAAAAGGAAAATCGAATTTCGTTCCGACGAAACGAAAGCTCCCTCTCTCTCTCTCTCTCTTTATAAGCGTTTTGCGCGCACGTGTGTTAAAGAGAGGACCGTTATCTTATCGCAGTGCTCTTGTGTGTGAAAGAGAACGAAAGCTGCCGATGAAAGAACGAGGGATGGAGACGAGAGAGCGAGGGAGAGGAAAAAATGAGAATGGGAGGAAACTCCGCACGAGGGACGTCCGTATAATAATCGTCGAAGAAAATTTAATAAGTGCACGCTTGATTGAGATGCACCTGCTGGCTTCGAAGGAATTAATAAAGTAATAAAGCGCGTAGAAAAATGGACCGTCCTACATTTGTATCAATATAGTAGGAGTATTCGCATTTTTCGTTTCTTTTTTTTTCCTTTTCCTCCTCGTCTCGCGCTCTGTTGCTTTATTAAGTTTCCCCAGCTAGTACAAACACGCTCTGGCGATATTTCAGAGTAGCGCACAGCCGAGACTCGATACAAAAGCGAGTGGATGACGAGGCTCGACGCGTACGAAAGTTCGACACTGCAACAGCTCGTGGCAACGTCGAGGAGGATCCTCTTTTTCGTTCCGACGGATATTCTTCTCGTCGCGGGACTTTGCGGGACTCTGATTAACGCCGCTCGCGGCGGAGAGCGCGAGAGAGATCGGGATTGGATGCTGGATGCTGTCGATCGAATTTTCGAAGAAAAAAAAATCGCAAGGTCGTATTTTCAAAATTCAAAATTATTTCTGCATGTGACATGAGAAAATTAAAAAAAAATGAATCCCTCAGGCATTGTCATTCGTTACTCCGTGCTTTTGTAAAAAAAAAATCGTCGCGTAATACGAGATGCCCGGAGACGTAAAAAAATTGGGATAAAAAATGGTCGATTGAGCGTTTTTCGTACGGCACCGGAACGCGACGGTGTTTTACGCACTCTCGGGTCTTAATCGCGCTCGGTCGCGCGACCGTAATGGAAAAGCACTTTTCGCTGTAACGAACGGAAATTTTATTGTCGCAGGGTGGTTGCGCCTCTGCGTGCGAAAGAAAAAAAGACGGGAGGGGGGGAGAGAATTCTCTCTCGAAAGATTCCTTGATTTTAGGTCTACTCTCGTGTGTTTATTTCGAGCGTCGCGCGCTTTCGTGACAAAGTGCATCCCCGTGGTCTCGAGGGAGAGGGTCAAAAAAATGGAAATGAGAAGAAACGAAAATAATGGTCCACGGCTCGTTGGGTGCAAGGAAACTCGGAGAGAGAAGGGAAAAGAACGTCCGTCAGAAACGAGCGTCAATTTTACATCCATTTTACAAGCATAATGAAAGAGAAATATAATTTTACACTCTTTGCTCGTTTAAATATTGGAGAGACGGGAGATGACTCGAGAAAAAGGAGGGAGAAGAAAAAAAGAGGAATCGCACACAGCCGAGACGAATATGAACATTAATCGCTTTCTCAGGACGTTAAATAGTTGGGTGCAGTTGGGAAAAATACGACGGTCCATTCGTTGAAAGATTAATACAAAAATGATATCGCGCGAAAAAAAAAACGCACCGGTGCGCGGAGCTCGCGTTTGTGTTTTTATTGTTCGATCTCTCTTTGCTTTTGTCTAAAATCCCATTTTGCATTGAGAGATTCAAGATTTCCGCGACGTTTTTGTACTCTGAGAGTGTCTGGCGTATCTCCTGCATGATCTCTCTCTCTCTCTCTCTCTCTTGTGTACCATACTTGTCCCCACTTAGCCTCTCTTTTGTCCGCAACAATTTGCATGAAATCGCGCGGATGAGAGAGCCAAGTACCACGTCGATTCTCCTCTATAACAATGCACATGTGCGTCCCTGCGGATTTACATGGGGCGTTTCACGCCGAATCGGACAACCTCGAAACTTTGATTTTCCTTCATCCGGCATTCTTCTCACCACCTTCTCACCCTATAAAATGAATTTTCGAAAACGATTTTTGTCAAATTTCGTTCTGCTTTTTGGTTTCTTTGTTCTAATTCAAGCATTAAAAAACTGCAAAAATTCGATCGAAATTTTCCACGATACGTTGAAAAACAAAATTCGGGCATAATCGAGTTAGCGAGATTGACCAATTTGACGTGGAATGCCCCATACATGTGTGTCATAGCTGCAGTTTCTCCCGATGGTTTATGCACAGAGAGGAGGAGGAGGAGGAGGATGTTTATTTCGTATTGTGAGGTTGAGTACCAAGTGGTACTTTGTGGATAAAGAGCGGGAGAGCAAAGGTGGAGCGGAATGGAGGAAGAGAGCAGAAGGAGAATCGTAAACGTGGAGAACATTTCGAGTTTGCTGGTAGCTAAAACGCGCGGTGCCTTATTTACTCTGATTCCGGCCTCTCTCGAGCAACATTTTCCCCCTTTACTTTTCAGCAATGAAAGAGAGAGAGAGAGAGAGAGAGACTCCTCCTTCTCTTGCATTCCATGCACGCTGCGGAACTGTCGAGCCCGGACGAGAGTGGCCTTGGCGAACCACATGGAAGGGCAAACCACACGCAAGGTAGACATCTCCTCGCAAAAGGCATACATATATGTATATGTATATATATGTACACAGAAACACAGAGAATGAGAAAATCTCGTCTCTCTTTCTCGACACACGCTGGACCAACCTCCCGCGTGTCTCTTTTACGTTTCAACGCAATATGGAAGATGCAACTCGGCTGTACACCCGCGGTAGAGCCGGGGAGGAATTGCTCCCCCCTCCAACTCGCCGGATGAGATCTCTCTATATACGCGTGATGCCACGCCGTTGACTTTTCCTCCTTCCCTTTTCATCTTTTATCTACACCTGTTTTCAGCTTTTATATCTCCCTTTCCGCGCAGCCTCCGAAAACTATAACCGAACATCGCGCGTAAAGCTTCAAAGTTCGCTGGAAACGAGCTCGGACGGTACATGTATGTATGTACCATTAGCGTATGTGCGCAGAGCTACAGAACCATCGAGAGTTTTGTATTTCATGGCCGTGACACCGTTAGATTCGTGTACTACGGATAAAAGCCTCGGATGCTGGATACAGAGAGCGTATCTCGCAGCGTTTGCGAAAGTAACGTTCTCGTACGAGGCTCGAAAACCGCTGAATTTTCAGCGCAATAACGCAACGTCCGTCGAAGCAATAAAATGCATTCGAATTACGATTTTTTCGTTTTATAATTATACAGGAATATTCGCGTTTTTTTTTTTGGGGAAATTTATGAATATAAATGCTTCATTTTCGTTAATTCTTGTTCAACGAGGAAATGCGATGTATTTCGCAGAGGAAAGTCGCGCGAGGACGAAAAGAAAAACACTGTATTTTTCGAAACTCGATGGGAATGAAAAAAAAGATTCGTGTACTACGGATAAAAGCCTCGGATGCTGGATACAGAGAGCGTATCTCGCAGCGTTTGCGAAAGTAACGTTCTCGTACGAGGCTCGAAAACCGCTGAATTTTCAGCGCAATAACGCAACGTCCGTCGAAGCAATAAAATGCATTCGAATTACGATTTTTTCGTTTTATAATTATACAGGAATATTCGCGTTTTTTTTTTGGGGAAATTTATGAATATAAATGCTTCATTTTCGTTAATTCTTGTTCAACGAGGAAATGCGATTTATTTCGCAGAGGAAAGTCGCGCGAGGACGAAAAGAAAAACACTGTATTTTTCGAAACTCGATGGGAATGAAAAAAAAGGAGAAAAATGGGAAATCATTGGGATCGTGCGAGAATTCCAATGATGCAAATTTCATCCTTTCACTTTTCTGCTGTTACGTGGCAATTATCTTACCGATGAATGTCGGGACGTACATGTATCCGATAATTCCACGTGTGAATAATAATTGTGAATTATTTCGTGCCTTGAGGCAAAATGTAGAGATCGTATGGAGCAGCTTTCCACGATTATTCATTTTTTCTCCGGGACAGGTGTGTGTGTGTGGTGTGTATACGCGTTGGAAGAGGGCGCACGTGCGAGGAATTTTCACATTCACCGGTGCTTATGAAAGATACACGTATATTCACGCTTGAGAGACACGGAGATGCGTTTAGATATTTACGAGAATCGAAATACATACAGTGGAAACAGAAACGACGGTGGAATTCAGGATCAACGAGTAGGGAGGTCAAAAGTCATTACGGTGCCGCAGACTCGCGTATGTACGTACCAAATCGCGCTCTGCTCGCCACCATGCATGACATTCGTATACTCATGACGTTAAAAAAGTCAGCAGCGTGTACGAGGACTTTCACCATTTTTCCACAAAAGTTTACAAACACCTCATTTTATAACGACATACGTTCGAATTTTAAACGTGTCGTTCAACGACCTTTTCATGAATTTTTTTCTCCTTTAAACCCTAGATTAGAAGGGACTATTTTTTAAAATGAACTTTTACGATAAAGCGCGAGGGATCGAGCTCGAGATCTACGTGGAGTTTTCGTACCGCATGGGGTACAGAGTTGTAAAATTATACCCGCTTTCGTGTTCGCAAATGTGTATATATATATATATAAGATACGGTACGTTGAACCAAAGAGTAACCTTGGTGTCGTCATGCTATCTGCACCCCCGTTGTCAGGTGTGGTAACAACTTCACGAGTCACGAAATCCATTGGCGTACGTATATTAAGCCGATATTGAAGTTTGTTACTTTTTTCGAAAGATAAACCGTTAACGCACGGTAGAAATCAAAATTTCATCATACATTCGCGAGAAACAGAGTTTAGAATGATTATTGAAAGAGTCAGCGAGAGGCGGAGCGCCGCGGGTTCGCCGGCGCGCCGCTAGGTGGCGTCAAGCCGAGCCTCTCGCGCAAGAGAATCATCCAGGCAACTCGTATAAGTAACATCCCCTCTCACCGATAAAAAAACGACTTTTCATTCAAACTCGACCCAAAAAATTCGTTATCGAAGTAAAAAAATAAGAAACGTCGACATTATTCGCATTTTCAACGTCCTCCGTAAAATCATGCAGCTTCTTTACCGCGAATGGAAACATCATGGCCGAAACGAACGCGAATCTCACGAGCGACGCAAATTTCTCGTCGTAAAGCCTGCTGCGCCACTGTGGCAAACCATTTTATTATTCCACAATGGTTGTACGCACACGCATGAAAGGATTTATGATGCAAAACCCATAAGTTCACCGCCATTGGCTGAGTAAATTTTTTCGGAGACTGGACTCGCGTTATAAAACTCACACGTCGTACTTTTACGTACGGGCCATACATGCCTGCCTGTATAATAAGGCTATATAACACACACGTGACTGCCTCACGTTCTCAAGTTTATTCACGTATTCCCGGTGTACGTACGTACGTACGTGGTACAGCATGATTGTGTACACCTTCGGAAAACGGGGCCAGTGATCGAGGATCCCCTCGCCCCTGCCCTTTCTCACGACGAGGACGACCCGTTTCCCCAGGGCACACGTACAGGTACCCACAATCTTCTTTCCTTCGGATGACTAACGCTCTTCGAGGACTTTACACACACACACACACGTGTATCGCAATGTCCGTGTATCGTCTTGCAAATGAAGACTTTGCAAGGAGCCTTATCGGATACCGTTTTGTTTTATCGTTCCACTTGCTCTCTTCCAACGAGATAGCCGACTCTTATCCGTGTGTTTACTTTTTTTCATTGCAACTATCGCCGCGGAATATTTCAACTTAAACAGTCACGTTATCGTAAAATTCCGTTTCAAGCGAATAAAAAATCGTTTCGCTTTTCACGTATCTTTCATTTCCGCTTACGAAGCTTCATATTAAACGCTGTACCGCGTTTGGAAACTTTTCCACAAGCCGTATGCAGCATCCGTCAAGCGGAAGATGGAACCCGCTGCTGTTATACGATCAATAAAATACTTTTTCTCGTGTATTTTTTTATACTGACCTCTGTTATTAGAAATTCTCCGTTTCGTTCTCGTGTATTCCGAACCTCGCTCTCTTCGCTCCGGGCGACGTTAAATCTTATATGTTTTGAAATATGCAGAGCATGTAACGTACTCTGAGGAATTTGAGATATTTTTAATACGGATTTAATATCATCGTGTTTCTTGATAAGCCGATGGGATGCGAAAAATAATGCAATTTATATAAAACAACCCCCCCCCCCCCCCCCCCATAAAATTCAGGATATATTCTTTGTTTCGTGGCGCATTTTTTCAATTTTCCTTTTTTCATGACACGCTTCTCCGGCGGGACAAACCGTGGAGCTAAAAAGTCGTTGACGTCGCAGAGCCGTCGTTGAGGTGCGCTGCTCCTCCCCCCTCCCCCCATCCTCACTCCCCTACCCAGGAGCTGCCGCTGACCTGTTGCACGGGCTTTTGTTCGGGAGCGCTCATTGTATACATATACTATGTATATGTATATACGGATATGTACTACTATACGGATCGTTCGGTTTCGAATCGAGCGAGTCTCATCGTTTTTTTTTTCATGACGTCGTCAATTTTCGTTAACAGCCGACACGGGCGATGTAAAGTAAATGAAAAAAAGTTACGTTACCGTGAGATCGTGATGTTAATATTGAGAAATGTGTTTTTTTAATGAAAAACCATTCAAAAGTCATTTTTCTCAGTGTCGTTGATTCGGATTTTTTTCGGCGATTTCAGCATCGTGCCGAAATTGATAAAACATCGTAAGGAAAATTGAAATATTCGCCGACCGCCGTTGGCTTGAAAAAAAGAGTAATGGACGAGTATCGCCCCGATTTGGTCAATTCGGAAAGTTGAAAATGTGCGTTTTTTTTGGAAAGTTCGTAAAAGCGCGATGGAATAAACATTTGACAAGCCTTCGTTCGATGATATCTGTACAGAATGCCAGGATCGAGTCTCGCTACCACGCGCTATGGTACCCAAAGCGTTTTCCATACACGCCACTTTATTCTCCCCGTTGTACGAGTCCGCGGCGCTCTTGTTCCACGCCGCGAAACGAGAAACCGTATTGTTCCCTCCGCTGTGGAGCGAGCCTCGAAGCGCGCACTCCTTTTTCTCTCTTCTCTCTCAATGCCATATACATAGTATATATGTGTGTGTATATGTGTGTGTGTATATATATATATACTGTACTATAAACGTATTCTTTTACGCCCCCACGCCTCCACCTTTCTCTTCGCCGTCTTGGAGCTCTGTAATTTCAGTAAAATACGCGGTCGCTCAGCTGCGTGCCCGCCTCCTCCGCCGGACGCACACGATCGACACTCTTTGTGCATCGATGCATGGGGACTCGAGGGGAAATTAACGAAAAACATGTAAAAAAAAAAAAGAAAAAAGGAAACAACGTTCGGCTTCGAGAAATTTACGACAATTTCTTTCCATGCACGAATTTTCGTGGGACGAGTGAAAAATCGTGGGAATCGTGGGAAAAACAATATTGTCGTTATCGTTATTATCGTCGAAAAAAAGGAAACGATTATTTCGGGCACGAATCGAGGAAAAAAAAACCGACGACGTTAAATTGAAATATCATCGGAAAAATATGAAAAAAAAACTTTTTTCGGATGATCTCAAAGTTTGCAGCGTTGATTCTTGACGAAAATGCGAATTTTGTCGATTTTTCGAAAATTGTCGTAATTTTGGATAAAAAATGAGGTCAAGTACCTCTCGTTGGATCTCAACGATGCAAACTTTGGAGACATTTTTTTCGGACCAGCCCCGCCCGTTATGAAATCATTTCTCACGCCTTTTTTATTGTCAGCGATCGATAAATTCGTATCGCGGTTCTATTCGTTCTGAGGAGTGGATTTGCTCTGAATCGCGTTGTAACGGAGCGCTATCGCGATACGAGTAACTCGATAGGCCGCAATCGCTAAAGAGAATCGTCACAAGAGGTGGTCTCGAGTTCGCCCGTCGATGTATCGAGTTCCCGTACGGACAATCTCAAAGAGGTTCGCCGCTGAATTTCTATTCCGCCGATGAAGCACGGAGCTCAACGCGCGCTGATATTCCCCGCTCGCAATTAACTCTCGAGTCTTCTCCTGTCTCGAAAATAATTTGATCGACGTTTTCTCCAAAGATAATCCCGAATATTCGCGATCGCGCGGAAATTTGCGACATTATGAAATACGAAAAAAGAAAAATGCATTTTTTCTACAAGCTTTGCTTTTTCTTTATTTGCAAGAAAATGAAAAAAAATATTACGAAAATAAGAATATTGAGAATATTGAGAAAAATCCCGAAATTGGCGAAATTTTAGATTTTTTCGTTGAATCGAAGAACGTTGAAAACGGAAATTGTATTTTTTCGAGATTTTCGAGAATAAACCAAAAAATGTGCCTTCGCGTCTTGTGCTCCTGCTCTCTCTCGTCCTCTTTTTCACTTCTCCCTCTGTCAATCTTTATCTCTTTTCCTTTTTCTACAGAAGCTTTTAGATCGACTATAAAAATGGTCAAACGATGGCACTAGTGGACGTACACGTGTATTTATCGTTCGGGTTAAGCAAACGCAAGGTCGTCAACCTCGGACATAACTTCACGTGTCGTAAAGAACAGCCGACTCTATACAGACATATTTTTCTTTCTCATTGGTACGAAGGCGACGCTGAGGAAAAAAAAAAAATGGGGAAGAACGAGCAACGTGCATCACACGTGCACCAGACTATCGCAACGGCTTTTCTCGCTAGTTTGCTTTCTCATATTTCCTCCCGTGCACCGCGTGATATTCAAATTACCATAACCCATGCTGGGAATCAATGATTTTGAAAAAAAAAAAAAAAAAAATTTCACCATTTTTTCCTCATTTTCAATTGTTTTCTTTCGGATTTTTTCATCATTTTGATTTCGAAAAATTTTGTCATCGCAATTATGATATATCGAAAAATATCGTGTTTCTTCCGTCGCTTTTCGACGATGAAAATTTCGTTTGCAGAAATGAAAATATTGATTTTCTTCTAGCAGGGATAATCTCTTTTTTTTCTCCATGTTTGTATAAAAAACAAATAATCGATAAAATCCGTCTCCGACGTCGCTGCAATAATAATCGTTTCCATCGCTCGCCGGTCTTCCCTTATGGCTTATACGTATATAAAACGGGGCGTGAAGCAATGCACCGGAAGTTATTGGTCTCCGCTGCTGCCGCGTCCGCGTATCATGAGCACGCTCCCATGACTCGTGGTTGGATGACTTTACACCGCACCACACGCGTTACGAGAGGGGGTCAAAGTTATTTCGGAAAAAAACCAGCATGGAGTGAGAAACGAATGTATAAAAGCTGATATATGTGACAAAAACCGCGGCTGCATCCTTCGGTGATATTTCAGAAAAATTATTACGATAAATGTCGATAAAAACATCGTAGATCGCGGACGAAACAGCGAATCGAAAAGCAGACGCGGAGAAAAGTTCGTCAGAACCGGAAGTGGAAAAAAGGCAACTAAAGAAGTAAAGAAAAATTAACGAGGAATTTTGAACATCGAAAAACCAAAAAATCCACCCAAATTTCGACTTTATTCAACCTTCAGGGGTTATCGCCCGTATATCTAAATCGCTGAAGAGAAAAATGATTTCTGTACTTCTTTTTACATGATTTTTGATGAATAAAATTGACAACGTTTATAAAAAAAAGTGGCGAATTTTTGTTTTTCAATTTTTGGGTACGAAACTGCTTAAGGTAGTTCTATCGTTTTATCGTTTTCTTAAGATTTTGTTGAAAATTTGAATACGTATTCTTTGATGTCATATATACGTGTGTAATAAATTTTGGAAGGTTTTACCACGTGGAAGTTGAGATATTTATTGGTAAAAATCACCATTTTCGGTAGTCTCTCGTAAGAGCGCGTGTTAAAAGTTGCATTTTCATCAATGAATATCTTGGCTTCTACGTGGTGAAGCCTTCTAAAACTTTGCATACATTTTTATGCAACATCAAAGAAGATTTCTTGAGTTTTCCAAAAAAATCTTAAGAAACTTTTTTTCGCAATTTTTGTAATTATAGAGCAAGCACATATCACCTGGGATGACCGTGAATTTGGAGTATGCTGTTCTTTAGTCGATTTGCAACAACTTTTCTTACTTAACTGAAGCCCGCGAACCATTTTGTATGTGAGAAAAACTGCAAAACAATTTCTCGATTTGAATCTAACGATAGAACTACCTTAAATACATTCGGACGACGCGAATAAAAGAAAATCGCTTGGAATTACACGCCTGAGGACAAACGTGAAGGTCACCGCGATTTATTGACCGAAAACGGATGTTTATGTGCATAAATACGTATGCAGAGGCAAGGCATAAAAGTATCTTGATCCGTCATAAAAGTATTTTGTAACCCAACGTCCGAGTGTTATACATATACTTTCGAATGAATTTTCAGCAAAGGGAGACAGAGGGCGAGAGTGAAGATATCCTTTTCGCGTTTCCGGGGTCTCGGCTCCGTGAAATATCATCGCGAGAGTTCGTCGAGTGCACACCCCAGCGCAAAAACTTGGCGATGAGAGCACTCTCGTGTTCGCGTGCGCGTTCACGATGAGAAGTTCGTTGATTTTGGAGAACGAGAGAGAGAGAGAGGGAGGGAGAAAGGGCGCGAGAGAAAGAAAAAAAGTGGCGAGGTTGCATCTCTGGCTTACAAGCCTCATCTTTTCCTGCCTTTCTCTCTTCGCTCATCGCACTCGCGTTTACTCTCGTGGACGAGGAATTTACGAGGGTCCTCAATCTCGTCCTCGTTCGCGTGACGAGTACGCGACGAGGGAAAAAAAAGAAGGAAAAAAAAACGCACGTGGCATTGCAAACAAGCCTCTGGAATCTCCGACGTTGCGAGACTAGATTTTTATTCAGCTGTTATTATTATTTTTAATTATACATCGTGATACACTTTTGTCCGATTTTTTTCCTTTTTTTTCCATTGGAATTATTATTATTTAATAACAAACCTTCCATCGATTTATCCTTCCCCGAAGGTTATTCGTAGCTGACGACCGATTTCTCGGTGAGAAATTTAAAAAATGACCGCAGCAGCAAAGTTGAAAGCAGAGAGAATAGAGAGGGAGAGAGGGCGCGCGAGAAGTATTTCCACATCGCGCAATGTTTCATACAGCGACCGTTGCGAATTCGCGAGAGCGCTTGCGACACGCGACTCGTTCAACAGAGAGGGAAAATCGTCGTAGTTGCGTAAACCATGATCATTGATATTCCGAGACGAACAGGGAGAGAGAAAACCGAACGAGACGGTGATTGATTAATCAATCGGTAAATACCAAAATTAATAATTAAACAAAATACGCGTTACACGAGACACTTTGAGCACCAAACTGTACAAAACTGCATGCTGAAAATTTAATAAAATTCAGGGGATAAAATTCCAAGGCGAAAAGTCCCCGAGCACTTTTCGACCCGACGATTCCCCGTGGAGACACAAATTACGATTTTTATAATAAATCGTATTTTGTATTTCAAAATATTTTTATATATATTTTTTTTTTTATAATTTTCATTTTTTTTCATCTACAAATTCGAATCGATCGTTTTTGGCCCGTTCCACGAGCTCAACCGCACGTTACGCTGGGATACGCCGGTACAAAGAGGAACAGCAGCGGTACAACGCGATCGCGAGCAGCGCGAGAAAGTCCTCCACTGTGCGATCTCTCGCGGACTTGTTTTCCACGGTTTACGGGCGTAATCCTCCGTAGCTGGCAATTCAGCTGCGAGCAAAGTCCCCGCAGCGAATATCTCGAACGACTGAGAAAAACCGTGGGGGCTCTCTCTCGCTGTACATTTATATACGCGAGATGCAATATTATATATTTTTCAGCTCGCCAAGAAATTGTAGAATTTTACTCTCCTCTTTCTCGTAAAAGAAAAACCTCCACCGCAAACGTCCGTTACTCGAAATGAATAATATTTTTGACAAATGACAGCTCTTTGGCTCGCTTTCAATGACAATTTCGCGGTATTTTACGGAGGTAAAGGGGGAAGAAAGAGTTGCTGAAAAGTCGCGAGGAGGAGCGAGAAAAATAAATTACAATCATCTCGTTCGATTTCTCATTTCGAGTGTATAATATTACGCGAATTTTTTACCCATTACTTCTTTCCGCGCAATTGCACTTTACGCTGTGAGCAAGTAGACCGGAAGCGTCGAGTTTCGAACGAACAGAAACGATTGTCGAAAAAATCTCGCGATTTTCTTTCGTGTTTCACGAATGAGAAAGAAAGATTGAATGTATCGTGCGCTCCTGGGATAAATAGATCGACGTTTCGACGGAGACGGTCAAGAGGACGAATTTTGTCGAGTCTGAAACTGCAATCTCAGGGGGGAAAAGCTCAGTCGCACATACGGTCGTACTTTGAGCGAAGATCTTGTCGGAGATGCGAAGGGATGCTGCGACGGACCGAGAAACGACCAATTGGATTCCACGTCGAATACGAATGTAGTGTGGATGAAAAATCGTTGCAGTTTTGCAAGAAAAAGAGAGAGGAAGGAGAGGAATAGAAAAAAAAAAGAAGAGAGACAAGGATGCTGCGTTGCGCGAGAGCCAATGGACCACTGATAAACATTTTTTGTTTCTCATCTTTTTCAGACATTCTCCGTCCTGTACATACATTTCTCTTAGCCACCGGAGGCTGCTGAGGTTTTTCGGTAGCTCGAATTTCCCGCGTTATTATTCGGTCCACGAAATGTCGCGGAGGACAAAATGAGATAAAAAACGAAAATTGGGTATGAAAGAGAGAGCGAGAAAGAGAGAGGTGTACTTTTCCGTCGGTTTGAGGATCCTCGAGCGAGGCAGAGTGAGGGAAAAAGCACAGATGGAGCTTGGCATCTTTACCGGTGCACGCCTCGCCTCGCAAAATCTTTGTAGCATTTTCCTCGCGAGCTCGTCTCTCAGCGAGGAGAGAAACATTGACCCACACACGAGTAGCACGTTTTACGAACGAATTCGGAGCTATCGAAAGACAGATAGAGACATGGAAAAGAGAGAGGGAGAGAGATAACTTCTCTCTCTTTGTCGTCATCAGGGATGCTGCGGCAGTGAAGGAAAGATATAACGGAAGGTC
This sequence comes from Heteropelma amictum, assembly GCA_959613375.1. Lineage (NCBI taxonomy): Eukaryota > Metazoa > Arthropoda > Insecta > Hymenoptera > Ichneumonidae > Heteropelma > Heteropelma amictum. Next base: position 10,931,281 of record OY390728.1, read on the forward strand.
GACACTGCTCCGTATATAGATATATATTATCCCAATCCAACTCGGAGAAGATCACGGAGATGCCGGAAATCGATTCGCCATTAGGCTGGCCTCCCTTGGATTCCGAACCAAAATTTCGAATCGTTCGCCTCCTTCGATGCGGACAAACGAAGAGAGAAAAAGGGCGAGGGAGAGAGAAAGAGAAATATTTTCGGTAGGATAACCGAACCGGGCATCCGGACACCCGTGGAATTTCAAGTTTTTGGCATCGAGAGTTACAGACTGGATTTTCTCCACGGGTATCCCACGAGCACGTCCTGAAACAAGTGTACATACAGGGTGTCCCAAAAGTCGGTGTAAATAATTCAAAGCTAGATTGAAAATGAAATTTGGGGTCGAAATGTATTCAAGTTTTTTTTCGTACGACCAAAAAGTGCTCGAGGACTTTTCGACTTGGAATTTCATCCTCTTCATTGTATCAAATTATCAGCATGCAATTTTGAGACACCCTGTACATGTACATGATCCCGCGAATGTATAAAGTTTTCGCATCAGAAATATAATTCGTTTCCCATCTCTCGACCGATTTTCCTCCGCAAATTTGCGTTCGATTCGCCCACGTGACGTTTAAGTCGAGAATCAAAGATTCTGGACCAAGTTTTAACAAAAAATCCCGCATTCTCTCGTTTTATGCAGTTTCCGCGCGCGACCAATCTCCATCGCATGTCCAGCCGTTTTCCGCAACGTTAAATACCTTCGTCCATTCTCAATTTTTTGTTTCGTCCGTCTCGTTTCGTGCGTCTCTGTTTTTCCTACGTTCGAACGCAGTCCGTCACTCTCGCGTCCGTTTATCTCTCACCGTTACGTTTTCTCATCGTTATAAATCCGCGGAGCGTGAGCTGCGAAAATCGCTGACTGATGCACCGCGCGTCAAAACTTTCACTGAGCACGCGGATGTACATGTACACGTATATATCCGTATCGTTACAGCAAACACCGGGATATGTGACGTATATAGTATATTTATGGATACATATACACGTATATACCTACAATATTTCCTACCAGTGACTTGTGCTCGTGTTACGACACCGTTACCTACAAAATTGCATTGGATATACTTGGACTTTGCAATCCAACACATTCCTCCGATCCATCCAGTAACAATAATCGTGGAATATTTTAATGAAGAGAAAATTATATTTTCATTATTTTTGTAACGCGACAGCTCGATTCATAACAATATTATTGTATAATTATATACAATTTTTGATTTACGAAAAAAATACATTTATTATAATTAAAATCGTCCGAGTAACGATATCGTGAGATATTTCGAGAAAGAAGATGCGGATTTGGAAAAATAAGTGAATTTATCTTCATACGAGAGGAAAAATAAAGTTTCGATCTTTTCCGAGATTTACCGTTCTTCGCAGCATCCCCTAATTCGAGTCTCAATTATCTCTACGCGGCAATTGGACCGCGAATTTTCAGACACGTGTTTTTTTTCATCGTGCCCGTCATCAGGTTGTCGAAAGGACACGGATGATTGGCTCGTGTTACGACACCATTCCTCCGATCCATCCAGTAATAATAATCGTGGAATATTTTAATGAAGAGAAAATTATATTTTCATTATTTTTGTAACGCGACAGCTCGATTCATAACAATATTATTGTAGAATTATATACAATTATTGATTTACGAAAAAAATACATTTATTATAATTAAAATCGTCCGAGTAACGATATCGTGAGATATTTCGAGAAAGGAGATGCGGATTTGGAAAAATAAGTGAATTTATCTTCATACGAGAGGAAAAATAAAGTTTCGATCTTTTCCGAGATTTACCGTTCTTCGCAGCATCCCCTAATTCGAGTCTCAATTATCTCTACGAGACAATTGGACCGCGAATTTTCAGACACGTTTTTTTTTTTATCGTGCCCGTCATCAGGTTATCGAAAGGACACGGATGATTGGCTCGTGTTACGACACCATTCCTCCGATCCATCCAGTAATAATAATCGTGGAATATTTTAATGAAGAGAAAATTATATTTTCATTATTTTTGTAACGCGACAGCTCGATTCATAACAATATTATTGTATAATTATATACAATTATAGATTTACGAAAAAAATACATTTATTATAATTAAAATCGTCCGCGTAACGACATCGTGAGATATTTTGAGAAAGGAGATGCGGATTTGGAAAAATAAGTGAATTTATCTTCATACGGGAGGGAAAATAAAGTTTCGATCTTTTCCGAGATTTAACGTTCTTCGCAGCATCCCCTAATTCGAGTCTCAATTATCTCTACGAGACAATTGGACCGCGAATTTTCAGACACGTTTTTTTTTTTATCGTGCCCGTCATCAGGTTGTCGAAAGGACACGGATGATTGGCTCGTGTTACGACACCATTCCTCCGATCCATCCAGTAATAATAATCGTGGAATATTTTAATGAAGAGAAAATTATATTTTCATTATTTTTGTAACGCGACAGCTCGATTCATAACAATATTATTGTATAATTATATACAATTATTGATTTACGAAAAAAATACATTTATTATAATTAAAATCGTCCGCGTAACGATATCGTGAGATATTTCGAGAAAGAAGATGCGGATTTGGAAAAATAAGTGAATTTATCTTCATACGAGAGGAAAAATAAAGTTTCAATCTCTTTCGAGATTTACCGTTCTTCGCAGCATCCCCTAATTCGAGTCTCAATTATCTCTACGCGGCAATTGGACCGCGAATTTTCAGACACGTTTTTTTTTTCATCGTGCCCGTCATCAGGTTGTCGAAAGGACACGGATGATTGGCTCGTGTTACGACACCATTCCTCCGATCCATCCAGTAATAATAATCGTGGAATATTTTAATGAAGAGAAAATTATATTTTCATTATTTTTGTACCACGACAGCTCGATTAATAACAATATTATTGTATAATTATATACAATTATTGATTTACGAAAAAAATACATTTATTATAATTAAAATCGTCCGAGTAACGACATCGTGAGATATTTTGAGAAAGGAGATGCGGATTTGGAAAAATAAGTGAATTTATCTTCATACGAGAGGAAAAATAAAGTTTCGATCTTTTCCGAGATTTACCGTTCTTCGCAGCATCCCCTAATTCGAGTCTCAATTATCTCTACGCGGCAATTGGACCGCGAATTTTCAGACACGTTTTTTTTTCATCGTGCCCGTCACAGCGTTGCCGAAAGGACACGGATGATTGGCCGGTTGCGGTAAGACGTCGTCTCGAAACTCGGCGGTTCTTCAGCGCGTCTCTGCGTTTTCTTTTCTCTTTCTTTTGTTCCGTTATACGTTTGCGGTATCGAAATCACAATACCGAGGTAAAAGAGACGCGTTTTCGGGGCGAAATGTCTCAGCGAGACTTCCGGACTTGATGCACCGCGGACTTTTTCTTAGTCATAGAAGCGACCAAACTTCCGGTCAAAGAAGGACAAGAGAGAGGGGGGGAGAACGAGGAGAGACGAAAGGACGCAAAGTTTACTCCCGTCGGACGGACGACCATCATTGTTTTTGGCGTTTATAAACAGAAATCTTGGCTCGGTATCCATATAGAGCTGTCCGGTCGCGAGATGCGATCTCGAGAGAGGATGAATGAGAGAGCAAGTCCGCGGGGATAACGCGGTCTATTCTCGTGTATATAAACTCGGGCGGGTCAAAGTTTCGCCAAGGCGGAGAAGCCACCGGCGAGGAAGAGAGAATGTAAGTTTCGCGTGTGTGTTTTGCCGATGTAGGAACGAGTCGGGAGTTACGAGAAATACGAGATCCTGAAGGGGTCCTTTTTTTCTTTCCCGTCCCGCTAAGAAGAGAGTAGACGGCGGAGAAGAGGAGAAGGAAACATTGAAACAGAAAAGGGAAAGAAGGACGAGCGTCCCGGCGTCTTTCTCTCCGAGATGAGATCGAGAGAGAGAGAGAGAGAGAGAGATGAACGAGTGGTCACAAAGACGCGACGCACACAGCATCCTTTTGCATCAGCGGCAAGATGTTGGGCGAAATCACACACGAATACGAGTGCACATACAGCCTCCGGGAAGAATTTATTCTCGACCCGGATGACTCTTATTTTTTCGCCGTTTTTCATCCCTTCGCAGCTTCCCTCCATCAAAAGTACCCTTCATCGAAGGATTTCGAAGGAGGATGAAATTGCGAAACGTAATTATCCCGAATAGGTAGAAGGACAAAACGAGCGTTTGCAGACCTTTTTCCGCACTTTGTCAGTATCGACGAATCCACGTGTATGTGACAAAGTCACGTGTATATGGAGATACGTAGATTGCGTACATACACATTTGTATGTAATGGAAGCATAATAGAGTTCTTTGCAATTTGCGCGATATACAGTGTCGCGGTACAAAGTCGAATAACGAACCGGTGTTGTACGAGAATAGAGATCGTAACTGTTGGCTGTACAGACAGTGCGTTCATGTATATTAACGAGATACAGCGAGAGAGGGAATGAAGAGAGAGAGAGAGAGAGAGAGAGAGAGAGAGAGAGAGAAAAAAAGCATTACGATAATCGGAGAGTGCCTCCTCGAAGAAGAAGAAGAAGCTGGAGGAGAAGTGAGATGAGATGAGAGAGAGGAGTTAACGGAACGATGCACGACTGTACGGTGGAAAAGGAAGATACGCGGCATGGATGAGTTTCGCCTACTCGAAGGAGCCCATGGGGGAACGAAGGCGAACGAAAGAAAACCTGTTCAACCGGTCTCGCGCCGTGTCCGTTTGTCTCTTTTTGCCTCTCCTTGTCCCTCCCGCGTCGCCCTTTTACACTATCCCCGCGCGCGCACCCGCAACCAACGATTCACACGGACACGCGATATAACCGAGCACAAACCTGGAGAACAAACTGGCAGAGCCCTTGGAGAGCGCTCGGCACTCGCAGCCAGGTCTCGGACGAGAGTCACTTTTGCTTCGTCTCTCTCTCTCTCTCTCTCTCCTTTTTCTGTTTTTAGCACACACGCGAGAGAGGAGACAATTCACGACCCTGAAGTTGGCGGACCACGCCTGAAACCGCTCAGACTCTCGTACTACACACAAACGCATAACCCGTTTTGATAGGCATATACAGGGTGTCCAAAAAGTCACGGCTTTATAATTTAATGCTATATCGGGGACAACATTCCAAGTCGAAAAGTCCTTGAGCACTTTTCGATCGGACGAATCCCTGTCGAGTTATAAATTAATACAGTTGGACCAATAAAGTGCGCGCGTCCGATTGGCTCGAGCTTCAACGACCGGTAACTCGTTGGGTTTTGGTCGTATGAAAAAATACCAAAATACATTTCGACTCGGAATTTCATGCTTGATCCAACTTTCAATTATCAACCTGGAATTTCGGGACACCCCGTATATGCACTTTTCTACTCTGCGGCTCACGTTCGAACCGTCATATACGAGCAGAGCTCAAAGTTCCTGTTATCCGATCCGGCGATTTCGTCATCTCGTTATGAGACACCGTTTTCGCGATCCTGACGAAGCGCAAAGCCTCAACATATTCCGCAATGTGCTGTTTTTTCAAATTGAGATCGTCGTCGGTTTTTCGAATCATTTCGACCGATTCAACGTCGCAGCTTGCAGAGATGAAAAAAAAAAACAAAAGAAGAGAGGAGCGAGACTACTACCCAGTACGTTTGATCGCATCCAGAGATGAGAGTTATCTCATTACTGCGTGCCTCAGTTTGAACAACCCCCCGTGCAATATGTGCACAACCTCCGTACCGCAAATTATTACGGAGTATCTCTCCGTCAGCGACCGCACTGAGAAACTCTCGGGTGTCTCATAGGAAGATTATACAATGGTTGCAAACTGCAATACGACACCTCCGTGTCGTCTGACAGCTCGGCAGTTTCGAGTACACACACAACTCGCGTGGTAAGTTGGCCGGAAAGCCCTTGGGCCTTAATGACAATTGCTTCCACCGTGTACAGGCGTAATTTCGGTAAGAGAGAACGTTCCGCGCTCGTTTTGCCGTTTCGCCATTGGTTTCGCGCGCACAGCGATCGTTAACGGTTTTTGCAACGTTTTACGCGGAGGAAAATCCTTCGATGCTGGGAAATGCGCGGACGAGCCCGAGAGAGATTCTCGCGGTCCCGAAATTCCGCGAAGAGAACAAAAGAAATGGCAAAAGCTGCGCGTCCATGCGCGTGGAATACAATAAACAATTTACAGATGGCGCAGCGATCTCAAGCGTCAATGCAATCCGTGTTAATCGTTACGAGAGACCGAGAAACGTCAAACGGTAAATTTTGCATCCGTCTGTTGTGCAACGTCTGCGGCAAAGGCTCTTTCCTGTCGGAAGGATTCTCGCGCTCGAGACAATTTCGGACGCGAGGATTCGCGTGCTTTTCGCGATTTTCGATTTCGTCAACGAGAAGAACGACGAAACGCGATTGCAGCAAAAACTATGATTCACCAAAAAAAAAAAAAAAAACAATAAAATCGGTAGGAAAAAAACATGTATTACGATCGAGATGAGAAAAATTGCGAATCGAGAAAGTGGGCCAACGATCGTTGCTGAAAGTGAAGAGCAAAAAGCAGAAAAAGATTCGCTGACGAATCGAACTGTGGAACGATAATCCAGAATCGCAGTCGCGTCAATACACGGTTCTGACGGGACCGGGAGCAGAAGAATCGAGTCAGTTGGAAGCAAATTGGCTGCTGGAGATGGGATGGACCTTATACACACATACACAAGAGAAATCGAAATCGCAGTGTCGAATAACCTCGACAAATACAGCAAGGTTCAACGATCCTCTTTCCACATCGCCCGAACGATAATTGGCCGGAATATCGCGCTCAACTGTATCCCCCCTCCAGGCGCAGTCTCTTCATCCCCTCCTCCCTTTATCCCAGGTTGATAAATCGGTCATTCGTGTCCCGACGTTGCATCCAGCGAGCTTCGTCCGGCGTAAATGTAGAAGGGATTTAGTCGACTTTGCATCGAGACACGGCTGACCCCGGGAAATTAACCCAGCATCGACGGGTCTAAGATATTCGAGAGTCAAGACGCCCGTGAACGGAAGCTGGACGAGGCGATGGGATAAATCTATGGAGATAAGAGTCTCGAGACGAAAACACCGAGAAACGGTCATTGCGCTCTGTACGTTCAAAGTGTGGGGATGGCGTCTCGTACGTGGCGGCAAAGAGCAGGGTTCGAAGCGTCGCGCACACCCCCCGGAGTGCACTAGACTCCGGGGTAATTACGAGAGCTATATAGGCGCCATCTCTCTTCCTCCTTCCCTCTTAGAATTTCGCCCGCGCGCGCTTTGCCGCCTACGCTGCAGATCTCCGGGATCACGATGGATGGCTCCTGTGTGCGGTGGAGCAATGGGAGTTGCACCGCAGAGGTGTAGGGCATTTATAAAAAAAAGTTGATATACCGGGTGTCGAAAAAGTCGATGCTAAAAAATGAAGGGCTAGGTCCAGAACGAGATTCCGAGTCGAAAAGTCCTCTGGCACTTTTTCGTACGGTGCCATCCTGACGAGTTATCGATCGTCGGGTTTTGTCGTGAGAAAACATACTAAAATACGTTTCTGCTTGAAATTTCACCGGGAATCTCGCTTTCGAGCATCGGCATCGTGTTTCGGGACAAACTGTATGGGAAGCAGAGTCGGAGAGCGGGTGGAGGAAAGAGAGAGAAAGAGAGAGACAGCAGAAAAGAGCGCAGTATGGAAATTCACGAGCCACGAACGCGAGAGGCCACGGACAACGTGTGCCGCAAGGTTTCGTATATAACCAGCCACCTACGGGATGATGCCAGCTAGTAAAGTACCCAGAAAGCCCTTTTCCCCTCGTCTTTTCGTCTCTTCGTCTCTCTCTTCCTCTCGCGATCTTCTCTCGGCGCAGATTCAGTGTCCCCGTGGGTAATTACAAGGTTGTCTCTTCGTTCAAAGGATATCCCCTGGGAGTAACGAAGAGGTCGAATATTTTACATAAACACATACGTACACGAGTAGATTTCGAAATCGGCGTTTTAAACGAACGCCATCGATACTCGAATTCACAGTCGCGTTTCCCTAAAATGCCATCGCGATAAATTCCAACTTTCCAGACGGCGATATCGCTCTTCGCGAGTGGATTCGTCAAATTTCATTCATCCCCTCTACGATCATAACTTCCGTAAGCTTATTTGTATACTTGTACTCGCAAAGATCGTTGCAAAGTTTCAAAACAATTGGCACTTTGGGCGTTTTACGAGTTTAGAATCGTCGGGCGTGACAATTACGCAAGAGCCATGCGAAATTCAGGCACGTCGGGTATCTCGGAAAAAAGTGGAAATACATTTTTCCTTCGACTCGTTCTTCCGGCGATAATACGTGAAACAAAAGTGGGAAAAGTGACTAAGCGCTTTGAGTATCGCGACTCGAACTGACTGAGGAGCAGACCCTCCTCCTGTCGCACCTTTTGCATGACCCAATTACGCACCTGACGTTTGTGAAATACGTCTGGTGGAGGGGGAGGGGGGACCCTCCTTCATGGCACCATTCACGAGCCTGTCGAGCGTTCAATTACGATATAAACCGTATTTTCACGCGAGCGAGTGTGATTAAGGTAGTTCTATCGTTAGATTCAAATCGAGAAATTGTTTTGCAGTTTTTCTCACATACAAAATGGTTCGCGGGCTTCAGTTAAATAAGAAAAGTTGTTGCAAATCGACTAAAGAACAGCATACTCCAAATTCACGGTCATCCCAGGTGATATGTGCTTGCTCTATAATTACAAAAATTGCGAAAAAAAATTTCTCAAGATTTTTTTGGAAAACTCAAGAAATCTTCTTTGATGTTGCATAAAAGTGTATGCAAAGTTTTAGAAGGCTTCACCACGTAGAAGCCAAGATATTCATTGATGAAAATGCAACTTTTAACACGCGCTCTTACGAGAGACTACCGAAAATTGTGATTTTTACCAATAAATATCTCAACTTCCACGTGGTAAAACCTTCCAAAATTTATTACACACGTATATATGACATCAAAGAATACGTATTCAAATTTTCAACAAAATCTTAAGAAAACGATAAAACGATAGAACTACCTTAAGTGGAAAATGTTGACGCAGCGATATAAACTGAAGCGGGATCCCGACTGAAAGATCGCGAAAGTAAATGTTTCGAGTTTTGTATTGCCCACCTAAACGGGCGGTCAAAAAACCAGGGGAGAAATTTCGAGGGGACGATTGAGGAGGGTTGCGAGAACCCCGAAATTGATGCACCAAAAAAGGGAAAAACAAGAAAGAAAGAGCGTCGAAGCTGTCGGTGATACGAAACGAGAAGAGATGAGCAGCGATGAACGGCGGAGGGCGAATTTTCGATTTCGGTGAGTTGAACACAAAAAAAAGACGAAAAACAAAAAAAAAGAGTTTTCGTTGGTCCTGTGCGCTCTTTCGAAGGGCTTTTCCCGGCTCGTTAAGACAAAATGAGCGAGTATCAAAGAGCGCCGGTGGAGAAAAATGAAGCTGGAAGGCCGGGGAGGAGCCGAGGCACGAAAAAAAAAAAAAAAAATCATCTCCAGAGGGAGAAAGAGCCGGAAAGAGGGATGGACTCTCGGGGGGGGAAAAAAAAGAAGCGTTCGAATCGCACATACATGCACGTGTACATTAGGGTGGTTCCAAAAAAAAAAATCGAAAGTTTCGCCACCCCCGGGAACGTTGTCTTTTCTATCAAGAAAGCACCCCTCCCAGAGGAGAGCCATTCGAATAATACATTGCAAAAAAAAATTTACATGCAGCAAAACACCGAAACAGCCCGCGAGAAAATTTTCCCAATTTTATCGCTTATGTACCAGAACGAAGGTCAAAAAACGAGATCGCGACGATTTTTTCCAACAAAAACCCCGTTTTTGAGAAAAGCGTTGAAAAAAAATAAAAACTCGATTTTTTTTTCTCGAACCACCCTAACGGAAGCTCCCCGCGTTTTCCAGTCCCCTGGACCATCGCAAAGAACCCAAAAAAAAATGTTCAAGCTTCTCATCCCTCCCGTACACACGAGTGTATTCAACGGGTCACGAGGGTAGGCCCTCGCAATCACATCAACGTGGAGTTTACGTGACTCGAAAGACGAGATATCGAAAAAGAATCAAAGACAAAAAGCTCGACCCCCGGGGCCTCCCTCGCTTCTTCATAAAACCCTCTCTCCGGGGACGCGGCGTGATAATTTATTAGCTCTGTACGATGGAGCACACGCGAGAATAAAAGAGAAGACTCTGTGCCGCAACGCTTTCCGTATTTGGACCGAAAAAAAAAAAAAAAACATCACAAAACCATACAAGTTTACGAAGGCTTGCGTCCCACGTGCGTCCGCCGAGTTCGTCAAAATATCTCTCGTAATAATCGGTCATTAAAGTGAAAAAAAAGCGTCGAAAGATCTCTCAAAATGGTCCATCGAGACCGCAGCTTCCGAGCGACCGATTCGGAAGTCGAAAAGTCGAGGGACGAGCACCGGAGATGACAAAAACATGTTTTCCCCCACGAATTAGCCTCGGGAGGCGGTCTGCACCCGATGGTCCGTGCGATTTCAAAACCGGAAGTGTCGAAACGCTCGGAGAAAAACACAAAAATCTACCGATGGTTATCGCAGCATCAATAGTGTCCGGTGTGGAAAAAACGCGAGCGAGTTACGCGAGAGTTGAAACGTTTCTTTCTTTTTTTTTTTTTTTTATTATTTTCTAGAGTGGCCTTTTCGAGAGGATCATCGAAACGGCTTGACGAGTGTGAAGAGAAATAACGGAGGGAGAGAGCGAAAAAAAAAAGGAATCCGCGCATAAACGTATAACTGTAGACGCCTCGGAGTACAAAGCAATAAACGGCCAACAGTGATGAGGAAACCGACTACAATGCACAGAAGCAGCGTTGTGCGCCGGATATTTGCCCAACGGTAAACTCGCAGCAGCCTCTTTCGCGAGGAAAGCTGCGAGAAGGCTCCTCCGACGCGAGTGTCGACGGTAAAATGTAAACCGCGCACTCGCGTAATTAGCCCGACGTGTCGAAACATTGACGGTGAAAAAAAATGGCATTTTTTTGTCTTCCATAAAATCCTACATTTGTTATTTTCGTGATAAAGAGAAGAAACTCAAGATTTTTAAGACGGAGGCAACCAGCGACGAAAACTACTCTGCAGAGCCAGTTTTTTTTTTTTTATCGAAAAGATAAAAAGCGGTAATTCTCGAGTTCTTCGAGTTCGAGCGATTATGACTCGAGATGACGAAAGAAAATTTGAAAAATATAAATCCAGTCGCGTGCAACCGATGTTTATTTATTTTTACTCTGCACGCGCGAGAGAAATCGCGGTGGGTGACGAAATGTCGAAGGGGAAAAAAAGCAAACGACCAGGGGACGAAAAACAAGAGTCTGTAGCTCGTTATTGTTTCTCGGATGATGTCGACACGACGTCGCATCTGTTTGCTGACGGAAATATACGTATATTCGAGATTAATGATGGACTCGTGGTGGAACTCGCAAACGTCGCTTTGAGAGCGTTTGAGTGCACCGGAAGTTATCTATTTTCGTTCACGATCGTGAAATCAACACTCGGACCTGTTATTAATCGGGTTTTTATAGATGGCAAAACATCGAGGTTCGTTAATACTGTACGAGGTAATTCGAACGAACGGGATCTTCGACTGGAGATGAAAAAAAAAAAAAAAATCTCTAATGGAAAAAAGAGAAATGGGACACGAATAATTCGATATTCAAACGGAAACACTTCCACCGAGCATTTTGTGTAAATCATTGTTATTTTTACGCCACAGATGCTGAAATATCCGGAATTTTATTCTCGAGGAATTATTGACTAAAAATTGCAAAAATGCAAAAAAAAAAACGTAAATACTCTGTCGGATGCAGGATTAAAGCGTTATTCGCTGAACAACGCTTTTTCCTATTCTACCGAATTATACTCTCCCAATAGCTTTTTTCGTAATAATTAATCATCGATAACGTGATTATTTTCGCAAGTAATTACTGCAAATTTTGAAAAATTATTTCGATTTTAATAAAATGAAGAAGGTTAAAAAAAAAGACACGAAGACCGAGGAGAATGGAGAAGAAAAAAGTGTCTTTTTTTTCGTCCAACGTTACACGTTCGAGAGCGGAAGAATGAAGAGATTCTCCTTCGGGATGCGCGTGAACTTTTATTCCCCGCACTTAGGCAAATAACCCTGCGCGAAATACAACCAACGTGGGATAATAATAATGTACAAAGCCGTCGGAAAATAACGTCGAGCTTTCTCGTGCACAAAGCTCGGTAATATTGATGTGAATGTATAAAAAAAAAAACAAAAAATGAATACAAAAGACGCGAAAAGTTTATAAAAATGCCGGATAAGCAGCACGAAGCATGTAATTTCGTTCTTTCGCCTTGCTGCTTTTAATTATCGTTTTTTTCCTCTCAATTTTATTCCCCGGGGGCTAAAAGCTCGAGCGACGGCTGCCATCATCGTTTTTTGATTTCCCCGTCCAAAAACGTTCGTACGTTTCGAGGGCGTGAAAATTTCGCTAGCATCGAATAAAAACTCGCACACGGACGTACGAGCGAACGTAAAACTCGCTTTTTCCTTCCTCCTCGTCTACTTTTTTTTTTTTTTTCGCAGAGCGTCGTGTTTTCAAAGAGTCCGGGGTGTGTACAAAACGTCTGGATATCCTCGACACGCGTGTAAGAGCTTTTCGACAAGATGAGGAGCGATAAATTCGAATCACTCGGTGAAAGTCGCGGGAAGACGAAAAGAGACGAAGATAAATAAGACGAGAAAGGAGAGAAGCCCCAAACCCCCCCCCTTTTGGGTGAAGGAAAATGCTACGAGAAAAAAAAAGAAGAGAAGCACCAGGAGGGATACGAAGCTGGGGGTAAAGAGGTGTCTTGTACGAGCAGACTTGAGAGATAAAAAGTCAACGACGATTTTTGCGGGTTGCGAGAGAGAGAGAGAGAGACAGAGGGACAGGAAAGATGTGCCTCGTGCGGTAGATATCCCGACGTGCCTTTTCCGCTATTGGGTGCATGTGCATGTGTGCAAAAGAGCTTTTCGACTCGAGTTTTCGGATGGAACGAAGGAAGATCGACGATGCGCGAGAGCTCTTCGATCAGTATTGGCACGCGAGAGCCACTCTTCGAATTCTTTCCTTTTTTTCTTCTTTTTCACGTTATATACATACATTTTGACGTACACACATGTGTATACAAATAAACGTGCACAAGTCGGTGTGGAGGATGTTTCGGATATAAATTTGGTACTCACGGTGCGAGATGAATAACGCACGAGGGACGGAGAAGGGGGGGGGGGGGGGGTTGAAATCTGTTCTGAATTATTCCGAGCATATTTCGCGATTTCGCAAAGGAGGAGCTACTCGAGAGAGAAAAATCGTACACGATGACGGTTCGTTCGTACAAGTATACACACATGCGCGTGAATGTCGGTGAATTCAACGGATATTAAGGGGGGGAGGATCGCCGAACGAAGAAATAAAAATCATGCTATCGCGTGTCGGTCCGGTCGGGGGTAGAAAATGAGAGAAAAAAAGTAGTCGGATGAAATCGAAAAAATCGATTTCAAAAATGCGACTTTTCGCTCGACGAAAAATGGCTGGAAAATGCCATTTCCAAAATTCGCCATCGTTCTCCGGCGATATTCGGGAAACTGAGAAATTTCGACAAAAAAAAAGACACGATACGCGCGACGATATATCCATTTCGAAAATCGTACGATCGAGTCACGATTTTTTCGTTTTTTTTTTTGGAAAAAAAAATCTGCGAAAACTTCGGATTTTCGTTTCTCCCGATCTCGGGGCATGTGAAACGATTTTTCGCGTCGCGATACCTGTGAGGCCGAGTGGTGAGTGCACTCACGCAGGTGCCTCCATAAATGTTCTCAAGGCGATGAGAGCTCGTTCGTGGGAGAAACTCAAAGACGCTGCGTCGGGAAGAAACGCGCGGTCGGCGTCTGCCGGATATTCACGATGCATTATTGTTTCGCCGAGCACGCACATCTCGTCAATTTCTCATTGAACGTACCCCCCAAACCGTGGAAAAAAAACGATCGACGGTAGAGAGAAAAACGCAGTGATTTTTTTCTTTTTTTTTTTAATTATTGAATTTAATTAAAAATCATTGGGAATTCTTCTCGTTACGGTAAGTTTTTTTTGTTGGTATGGTATTTTTTAATTTATTCGGCGAGCGTCGGAAAATTAACGACGATTTGGCTATTTTTATTCCGCAGAGACGCGATATTGCGTCGTGGGTCAGCTTGAAAAACCTTCCGCGTACGTACGCCGGAAATGGAGCAGGCGAGCGTACATTAGCCGGCGATCGAATTATCGTACGCGGCTGGCCTGGATTCTCATTGATGAGATCGGCCGAAGCCTCGTACGCCTCGCACCTGTTATATGCCGAGAGAGAGAGAGAGAGAGAGAGAGAGGAGAGCTTCTCGATACCGCAAACGATTCGGTAAAATTAACGACGAATCAGCGAGCAGCCGATTCCGTACCGCTGGTGTGTTTGTACAATGACGTGACGCATCGATAGCCGATATCGGCTATCAATGTTTTCTTCCTCTCGCTCCCCCGCGCCTCAACGATCGATAAACTTGTACGCGTCATCGAGGAGAGATTGATTCACGTTCGACTGTTAAATTCGCCGGTTAATTCGCACGTACACGAGCGCGAATGGCTCGTCAATGAAAACCGCAGCCACGACGCGAAATGTGGCACGAAAAAAAAAAAAATGAAAATTCCACGTCTCGCGAAACCCGTCGATCGAATTAAAAACGATTCTTGTAGAAATATCAAGCTGCATCGCGAAAATGAGGGGAATAATAGAGATGATATACTCTGAGAATGAAAATAGCACGAAAAAATGTGAATTTCGCGATCTTTTTTTTTATTCATTGAAATAACTGTGTCTTGCGATTATTGGTTGTGATAAGGATAATAACAGCGAGGATAATATCGTTGATAGAGATTTCTGCGGTTGATCGAATTTTTCGTTTGAATTTCAAAACTAATCTTATTTTTTTTATTCTTTAATAACGATAATTCCTGTAGAAATATGAAGCTGCATCGCGAAAATGAGGGGAATAATCGAGACGACACTCTGACGATGAGAATAGCACGAAAAAAATGTAAATTTCGCGATCTTTTTTTTTATTCATTGAAATAACTGTGTCTTGCGATTATTGGTTGTGATAATGATAATAACAGCGAGGATAATACCGTTGATAGAGATTTCTGCGGTTGATTGAATTTTTCGTTTGAATTTCAAAGTTAATCGTTATTTATTTTATTCTTTAATAACGATAATTCCTGTAGAAATATCAAGCTGCATCGCGAAAATGAGGGGAATAATCGAGACGACACTCTGACGATGAGAATGGCACGAAAAAAATGTAAATTTCGCGATCTTTTTTTTTATTCATTGAAATAACTGTGTCTTGCGATTATTAGTTGTGATAATGATAATAACAGCGAGGATAATACCGTTGATAGAGATTTCTGCGGTTGATCGAATTTTTCGTTTGAATTTCAAAGTTAATCGTTATTTATTTTATTCTTTAATAACGATAATTCCTGTAGAAATATCAAGCTGCATCGCGAAAATGAGGGGAATAATCGAGACGACACTCTGACGATGAGAATAACACGAAAAAATGTGAATTTCGCGATCTTTTTTTTTATTCATTGAAATAACTGTGTCTTGCGATTATTAGTTGTGATAATGATAATAACAGCGAGGATAATATCGTTGATAGAGATTTCTGCGGTTGATCGAATTTTTCGTTTGAATTTCAAAGTTAATCGTTATTTATTTTATTCTTTAATAACGATAATTCCTGTAGAAATATCAAGCTGCATTGCGAAAATGAGGGGAATAATCGAGACGACACTCTGACGATGAGAATAGCACGAAAAAAATGTAAATTTCGCGATCTTTTTTTTTATTCATTGAAATAACTGTGTCTTGCGATTATTGGTTGTGATAATGATAATAACAACGAGGATAATATCGTTGATAGAGATTTCTGCGGTTGATCGAATTTTTCATTTGAATTTCAAAACTAATCTTATTTTTTTTATTCTTTAATAACGATAATTCTTGTAGAAATATCAAGCTGCATCGCGAAAATGAGGGGAATAATCGAGACGACACTCTGACGATGAGAATAGCACGAAAAAAATGTGAATTTAGCGATCTTTTTTTTTTTTTCATTAAAATAACTGTGTCTTGCGATTATTAGTTGTGATAATGATAATAACAGCGAGGATAATATCGTTGATAGAGATTTCTGCGGTTGATCGAATTTTTCGTTTGAATTTCAAGATTAATCGTTATTTATTTTATTCTTCGATAACAATGATAATAATGTCATTGAAATATAGAGCAAATGTATGCTCCGAGACTGTTTGGTGGCCAAGTTCGTCCGGTGTTACCATCGAAACGGTTATAGGCTAGAGGAGAGCCCGAATGGGCTATAAGCCGTGTGAAATCGCGCACCCGTGGCGCAAAAGTGTAACACATTTTGCATAAGCACCGCGTATAATGCAGCGCGAGAAGAAAGAGCGCTTTGCGAACGATAAAGCCGCTTGTAAATCGGCGCCTTTCCTCCGAGACGATCTTGCGGTACGATATTACGATGAGGTAAATCCAAAGGGATGGGAAAATATATTTTGTTCCCCCTCGGTACACGCGTGAGGGAATCCAGCGTGGAAATTCATCGCCGCTCTCGAATAAAAGTGAAAAATCGCGAACGTCTCGAAGAGCGAGAAATACAAATTTCGAAACTGAGAATTTTTCGAAAAAAAAAATAAAAGTACAATTACGCTCACTACTTATTAATATCGTCCCGGCAGTGTCGTGTGTCGGTCCGAAAGTCGTGAAAAACGATGGAGAGAGCGTATTATCCGTTGCTCCCGAGGATTTTTCGTTTCGCGCACCCTTTTTACTCTCTCGTTATCGCGAATTTGCAGGAGAGGTACGTTGCCGAGGCGGACAAAGCCGCGCCGGAAAGGGGGACGGAAAGAGAGCTTGAAAAATCCGGAGAGACGCGAAACATCCCCCCGTGTGTGTACGAGGATTTTCGTGAGCTTTTGGCCTTTGCCCCGAATCTCAGGATTCTCATCACCGAATGGACGACGGAAAAAAAGAGATGAAGAAAAAACCGCGAAATCCATGATAAACAAATGGAAGAAAATCACGTGATTTCCGCAGCATCTCTCCATGGAATCGATCCTACGGAGCTCCGGTTGGCTCTCCCGCAATGTTTTTCCCAACAAGGAAATCCAGGTTAAACATCTCTCACCGGATGTTCGTCATTTGACCTTGAACGACCGGAATTCTCAGTCTTCCGTCGCTAGGACAAAAGAGAAGGAGAAAAAGCGGAGAACGCTCGAACGAGATGCATCCCGGAGGCATTAAACTCGGAAAACGAGGGCGGGAGGGGTGAAGAAAAGCTCCGCTACAGGAACATTGTTCATCCTCGCACGGTTGAGATCTTCGACGTCGAAGAAAACTCACTCCCGCCGTGGCATCGTCGAGGATAAAGGACGCAAACGGCTGGGGATCACGCGCCTCGCGAGTCCATCATAGTCGTCGCGCAGCGTAATTCGTGAGAGAGCTTAGAAGAGAAGGAGAGAAAGAGAGAGAGAAAGATCGAGGCCAGCGAGAGAGGAACCCGATCATCATCACGAAATAGGTCTGACTGGCGTGCTCGCCTCGGAGGCAACCTGTTTCGTGGCAATAAAAGGAGAGGAGACGAATGAGGATGAGAGAGTAAAAAAAAAGGGGGGAAAGATGAACGAAGAAAAAAAACCGGTCAAACCGGGGATGAGGGGGGCGTGCTGGATACACCGAACAATGCGGGATGAACGAAGCACCTGCATCTCGCACGCACACAAACGGGGCAAGCTCGTCTAGCGTTATTTTTCATTTCTTTTTCTTTTCTTTTTTTCTTTTTTCAAACCTGTCTCTCTCAGCCCATCTCTTTCTCTTCTTTATCGTCCTCTTTTCCACCGAAGAATTCCTCACTGTTCTTTTATACCTGGGATCCACCGAGAGTACCCCGGTGTATACGTAACTTTCGTGATACGCGAGAGGGAAACGACTTTGGAAATCCCGACCGATCGAACGGGTCGAATATCACGCGAGAATTTTCCCAGACGAGCAACAAGCGTACGAGGGGCCAGGCGATGGAAGGAGGATAAATCATGGAAGATTCATGATGTGGAAACGATCGATCATTTATCACGAACGATAATGTGATTTCTGTACAATTTCACGCTGGTTCATTTTGAAGCAACGTTTCATTTCGAAAAAATGAAAAAATTGTATGAAAAAATGACGATTGAGTCCAAAATTCAGATCGCAAAGTGCTTGCGTCGAACAATGAGACACAAACGCGTTTTTCGAGGTTCGACTCTTCTCAAACTTTCCGCGTCGATTATGATGAAGAACGAGATGAAAAAAGTGAAAACCGACGAGAGACTCGTTTCGTATTTTCACATGGGATACGTGTGATTTTCGTGCTCGGACATTCCGAGGCATCGCGAGGGGATGAAAAGGGGTGGAATTCCTCTTTCTTAACGATCTCGCAATGTTAAGAGGGTTACGAGAGTGGGAAGAGAGAGAGGAGGAACGAAACGAGACGATGGGAGAGTGAAAGAGGCATTTTTCAGCGTCGGGGAGAACATCGACGAGACGCAAATTAGCTTTGCCTCGCGGGTTGAAGAGGTCCGGTATACGCACGAGGCGTATACCTGCCGGAGCATGGATTCTGGAGACGAAGGATAGGCGTCTGCTTACGCTCATTTACGGTCGTTCGAAAGGAAGAGAAAAAAAAGGGAGGGAAAAAAAGAGTCATCGTCCCGCGAGAGAAGGTGCATCGACTTTTCCCTCTCGAAATTGAAAAGGCCCGGAACGGTCCAGAAGATAAATATCTCGAGATAAAGTCCGTCTCGGATGGTTCACGAATGAGATGGATTTTCCCAGCGCATTTTCGGACTCGTAAAGTCAATTGTTTTTTCCCTCTGATCCCGTCCACGTCGAATTGCAACGTGAAAACGTTGTACGATTTAAGCAACATTCTTCGAGATTTTGCATGTTTTTTTTTATTTGAAAAAAAGTTGAAAAAAATGAATAAATAAACGAAAAACGTATTTCCGTTGCTTTGTCGATGATAATCGATGTCGAGGACCAGCAGATTCGAGAGAGAAAAAGTGGAGAAAATGCCGAGCGAGTTGGAAGAAATATCGGTCCTGCGAGGGAGAGGGAGGCTGTTTTGTTTGTCGTCATCTCGATCTGCAACCGGCATGAAGGAGTCAACCGTTCTTCAACGAGAGTCTAAAGTTCCTGAACTCGGGTTAAACGTAGTCAAAGTAAAGTCGCGGTTGTTTACTAACCCAGTGTCTCTCTGGGGTCACGTGCGCGCCTCAACACACGGTGTAGCATTTCAGAGACGGTGCCGAGCCAAAAAAAAGAGAAAGAAAAAAAGAAGCCCTCGCCTCTGTGCACACTTGGCTCTGCTCTTCCTCCTCCGGTCTTGCCTTTTTTCTTTTTTTTGGCTCGTGACTGCCCGCTCGTGCAAATCTCTCATGGACCGCTCGCTCTCCTCTCCCGCATGCGACAAAATATTTGTTTTGCGCCGAAAAAGTCGACGTGTATTTTTTGTTCTCTCTTCTCTTTATTATTTTTCGCCATTCGTCTCGAGAGTCCCGAAAATTTATCCCCCGTGTCATATTCTTCCTTCTTTTTTCCTTTCTTCCTGGATTTTCCTCAAATCTCCGGGTCTCGACTCGACTCTCGGCGAATCCTGCGCCATAAAATTGCGAATCCTCGAGGCTTACCTTCGCAAAACACACACACGCGGGCGTTCGAAATAGCAAAGAGGGTCTTTCGTTTCTCCTCCCACGGTTGATGCACCTTTTCTCTGTACCGATGAGGCTCGTAACCCTTTTTTCGAAATTCTGTTCTCCCTCCAAAAACAAGTTACAAATCGATTGTTTTCACATTTTTTCAACCGTCGAACTTGAAACTTTGACCATAAATCTTCTGTGATTTTTTTCCTCAATAACCGGACCGAATGACGTATTTTTTTTTTCACAATTGGCTCAAACTTTGACGACCGATAACTCGTCAGGATTCGGTCGTACAAAAAAGTGCCAGAGGACATTTCGTCTTGGAATTCCGTCACGGATGTCACCCTAAATCGTCGTCATCGACTTTTTTTGACACCCGGTATATGTCGCCAGATCCGTTGGTAAAGAAAACGCGAAAGATGGAGAAGAGGAGTGAAAACGAAGACGAAGAGGAGGAAGGAGAGGATAAAGCCGAGGTGGAAGATTTCTCCGAGTCGATGATCGTCCCGGTGGCGAGGTCTACGACCGCGGGCACTCCCCCCCCCCCCCCCCAGCCCTCCGCTACCTCTCTTTTCCATCTTTCTCTCAAACGAGCTTCGGTACGTTTCCTTCCACTCCCCCGATCGCGAGGACCGATCTCGCGCGGTCGAGAAATCGGTAAGGGACCTTCGTACGAGAGAAAAATGGGAAAACGCCGAAAGGACACGAAGAGCGGCCACGGAGATGTCGGGATGATGAGGGACCGTCGAAAATTTTCGATCGGCTCGAACGATCGCTCGGCTAATCTCCGGAGCTTCTTCTCACCGGGCGGTAATTCGTTAGAAGACGATGATATTTAAAAAAAAAAGAAAAGGTATTCGTAGATAGCCTCGAACGTAAACGAGCGTCCCTCTCTCGACCGCACCTGCCTCCCGGACATTATCCTCTCGAAAATCGTCCATTTCTCAAGAGACCCGAGACACAATATTCCAATTATATCCATACGGCGACTTAATGGTCGAGAAGTCACGGGAAAGCTAAAATACAAATTGTTCGGTGGCTCGAGGATAAAGTCACGAAAGAATCGAGTCTCCAGCGATGGAAAATCGTATCAACTTTGATAATTCCATTTTCTTTCGTTTTTTTTTTTTTGGAATAAAAAATCTTGCGATAAATCGAGTCGGGGTAATTTCGATGATAACAGTGCCTGTTTTTTCAAGTGTTTCAGTAGAGATAAATCTGGTTGGGAAAAAATCGAATTAGAGTGGGACGTTCTAGGGAAAATTCGTACGGAAATTATTGAACGATGGAAAATAATGGATAACACAATTGTCGGATGGCTCGAGGATGAAATTACGAAAAATATCGAATCTCGGAGGCAGAAAATGGCATTGTCTTCGATGCGAATCGTTTTTTTTTGTTTTTTTTCAAGAAACAAACGATTTCGACGATAAGTCTCGAAACGAATCAAACTGCTGTCGCGTACAAATTCGCGCAGAAGCGATTAAACGACGGAAAATGATAAACCGCGATAATAACCTGGTTGCTCCATCGTTAACCCACTTTCACCGTCATTTCAGTGATGAATCTGCGTTACGTTTGCGGAGAAACGTTGAAAAAAAGAAAAAGACGGCGAAACGCCATGGGAAATCATCGAGAAACGAGGAACAAATGAATTTAGAGCGGAGAACCGCGCGTTCGGCAATTTCACATCGCTTTGGAAAGTATCTTCTCGCGCACCTGACGCCCGACACCGAAAAGGCTCGCGTCTGTCTCGCACACCCTTCGGAACCTTCGACGTTCGCCGGGAGTCGGCGAGTTAATTGGCTCTTTAGGGAGAAAAAGCAGGCAGGTGCGCGGGGTATTTGTTCTCGCGTTCAAAGTGAAATTCCGCCCGAGAGCAGTGTATAATCGCGAGGATAAATGAGACAACATAACGTGTATTTTTTTTTTTTCGTCTCGTCTCTTTGCAAGATTCTCCTGGTCCGAGGATCGTTCGTCATCCTCGACGCCCGGGCATCGATCATGAAAATTCTCGATCGGACGAAACGAGACGACACGAATTTTGCGATGATTCGCAATAGACTCGTAAGAGGGATGTGAAAAAAAAGTAGAGATAAATAAAAGGAGGATTCATCTCGCGAAGAAGAGAGGGATTTGCGCGCTGCCTTGGCGTACTACAAAGGAAAAGGTCGACGACCGATGGCAGAGAGCCTTATACAGAGCCTATTCCGGTTCCTTTCTCATCGAGGCTTGAAGCCAGTCGCGTTTACGTAAATAATACAATTATATTATTCAAGTACGATCGCGGATATTTAAAAAAAAACGTTGTTTTCCTCATTTTTGAAGCTGCTGACTCTAAAAAAAAAGCCAGCCCATTACTCTGCTTTGCGGAAGGTTTGTTTATACATGTATGCGGAATCCTCGCGCAATTAGGCTTCTATAAAAGCGACTATATAAAATCACAACGGTATAAAGGCTTCTTTTCTATAGGCGCCGCGAAGTAACATTATATCTATTACTCGAAGCGCACTTGGGAGATACTCTACGCTTTCTCATGTACGTAAGAAAAGTTTGCGTCGGAAACCACGCGAACTTGGCTTCGCGAGCTCGTTTCTAGTCGAAGCCTCGCACATATTACGCTCGGAATTATAATGATCTCCCACAAGCGTGTACACAGATATACGGTACGTGTGTGCAAGTATACAGAGTGTCTCATAAATAAATGCCGATTATTCAGAGCCACATAGAGGATGAAATTCCAAGTCGAAAAGTCTTTGAGAGCTTTTCGATCCGTCGAATCCCCTTCGAGTTATTAATTAAAATAGCTCGTACGGTATATCACTTTTGTCATATACAGGGTGTCGCGGAAGTCGATGCCGAAAATCGAGTATCACATCCGTGACGGGATTCCAAGACGAAAAGTATTTCGTTGTTTTTTCGTGCGACCAACGCCCGATGAGTTATCGATAATTATCTCGATGAGCTACATTGGCCGATAACTCGGCGAGGATTGGTCAGATCGAAAAGTGCTTAAGGACTTTTCGACTTGGAATGTCATCACCGATTTAACATAAAATTATGGGCATTTACTTTTTTGGACACCCTGTATACTCGTCTTGTGCGCATGCAAAAGTGCATTTCGCGTGTTTTCGTCTTTCGTACGACCCTACGCGCGCGCGTGTGTGGGCATACGGGTATTTTATAACCCACCGTCTCATCGGGCCATCAAATTTATTGCTCGAACAAATCGTTACGCCCTTTTGACTGTCAGACGCCTTCACGGACGAGTCGCGGTATTACATGAGCGCGCGGCGTAATACGACCGTGTATTTCAGTACATTGCGGTGGATAAGCGTGCGACGGCGACTCGAACAGCACCTTATGTCTCTACGAGAGTCTATACAACCTCTAAAACGATTTTTTTTATCCAGGCCGTATGAACTTTCCATCATTTTAACGAACCTTTTTTTTCTTTTCCGTTCCTCCCGCCTGTCGTTCCGTACTGCACGTTTATTTTTACGTTCATCGAAACTCGGGCTAAATTTACATTCCACCGAGGGGAATCGCGAGTTCGATCGATTTAATTGACTTTTATTTTCCTCACGAAAAAAAATTCCGTATTGTTTCAAAATAGTCGGTTCAGAAAATATCGCCTTTTTCTTTTTCTTTCCACATCGAATTTATCAAATGCTGTGATAAAAAATAAGACGTCATTCTCGCGCCTCATCATCGATATTTGCTTCGAAGCACGAGAACAGGAGGTAAAAATTCATAATCCAAAATAGCAAATCGTAATAAAAAATAAAAAAATTTGTTAGAAAACGTCATTTCAATTTCGGGAGACGTTGGTGCAAATGCAACAATCGAGAAACCGACCGGGAAGGAAATAAGAAAACCAGAATGAAAAACGAAAAAAAAATCCCTCGTAGCGAACAAAATTATTCGCGAATAAATACAAATCGAGCGAAAAAGACACGAGGTCCCACGGATTTATCGGGGAAAATCCGCGATCGTTTGACAAAGAGGCCATTGCCGAACGCGAGGAGGGAGGGGGGTGGTATGGGGTGTCAAGAGTTTAGAGAAGAAAGAGGAAGCTCTTTCCTCTCGAGTAAGCGGGTATGTCGTTGTCTACATCGTGAGACTTATAACGGTTAATGGATTATCGATCTGCGAGCAACGTGTGTTACGCTTCATCGCCGCTCGGTGTTCCATATTCCGTTGTGTTTCATTTTATTTTCTCCCTCCTCCAGCCCTTCGCATCGCACGCTCTCCCCATCAGGAATATCTTTTTCTCCTCTCTCATTTCTCGTTTGCGATGTTTCGCAACCGGAAATAAAACAAAAAAAAAAAGAAAACTCGAACGGCGATCGACCAGCGATGCGAAAAATCTTTGTCGTTTTTCCGCCTTCTTCTTTATTGATAATTTTTTCTTCCTCGATCGTTGTTAACGTAACTTATTCGTGGCTCGTTGGGTGCAAGGATGTTTGATTCGTCATCGCTTCACGCGACAACGATTTTGCATCTCGTGTGCGCAAGTGCGTAGAAAAGAGAGAGAGAGAGAGAGAGGGAGAGAAAAGAATTTGTCGCCGATCGTTCGACGACCGTGAAGAAAATTCCTCGAGCTATTGCGTCATTGTACGTCGAAGATACCGCGATTTCAAGGTGAGAGAGGCTCGTGAATCGAGAATGATGCGTTTCTGCGTATATCCCGCGCGTGTGCACGTTTTATTCGCGACAATTGCGCCGGGAGATCGAGAGAGCAAGTTTTATTGCGTGTGTATGAAAATGTGTATCTTTGTCGGACATCTCATCTCGGCTCTTTCTAGCTTCAGACGTCACGAGGGCCTCAAGAGCATGAAAGAGAGAGACGGGAAGAGTGATACGAGAGAAAACGTGGGCGGACGGTTCGTCGGTTTAATTTCAACAAAAGTCAATTATTCACCGGCAATTGAGACTCGTTCGTTCGTTCTTAATCACCGTCATCTCGTTCGAAATCTTCCCCCGCATTCGTCGTCAAGTTGGGACTCTCCGTTTCTCTCCGGCATCATCCAGCATCCGAGAGAGGATCTCGAGAGCGAAAGAAGGATCGACCCTCGAGACGCCGATAGCGAAAAGTCGAAAAACGACGGGAGAATTTGGTCCATTGACGAGAAACAGCATCCGGACGAGATTAAACAAAATACACGTACCTGTACGCAGTAGGAATAAAAACAAAACTGCGAGTGAACGTCTCGCGAGCGAAGGAAGAAAAAAAAGGGGTTAATTCCGGCGTAATTCGCTTCCCCTCGTTTGGGAGAGTCCCAGGACCGAGACGGAAGATGCTGCGAGGAGGAGAGTGCCAGAAAAGTGGGATGAGAATTTCGACGAAAAGGAGAGAAAAAAACTCTCGCGAACGAGAAAAACACGTGAAATAGAGTGAGAAAATGAGGGGGCAGAGTCTCGGCGGCGAGGGGGGGGACAAAGCGGAATGAATAAAGCCGATAATGGGTGTTGCGAGGCTCGATTGGCCCACCGGAAGTGAAGAAGAGGAAGAAGAACGAAAAGCGAAGAAAAAACGCGGAACAAGACGATGGAAATGGGAGAAAATGAGAGAAACGTTTGCGCGCGATACTATCGAGCTAATGAAATCGAGCGTTTGCTCGTCGAGCGAACGATGCAAGAGCCAAACAACGGGAGGAGAAACGGACTCTTCGTGCGCGATCGTTTGGATCGCGTAAGTGACGGAAGCAAATTTAACGAACGACGAGAAGGACGGAGGGAGGAGAAGGACAACGCGAGGTACTGTTTTTTTTAATTAAAAAAAAAAACAGGGTTAAACATCGGTCGAACAAACGAAATGATTATTGTACACGGGCTGTTGACTGTTTTGTAGGGAAAAATTCGTGAAAAAAAAAAAAAACAAGGAAATCCGATCGAAACGTACGTTCGCGATCATCTCTCACTTGGCAGAGATTTGAATTTGGTCCATTTACAGAAACTTGAAATTTATCAACGATTATTTCGTTAAATAATAATAAAAATTATTATTATTATTTATTGTCGTTATTATCGGTATATTTTCTGTACCGCGATTCGATATTTCTGAAAAATGTTTTCAAGATCGAAAAGAATACGGAAATTAACGAAGAAAAATAAATTGAAATATTTTATTTAAAAAATGATGATAATCGTCGCTATCGTTGACGTTATTATTCAGAAAAAGTGTAATTTAACGATTTCCTCAAAGATTTCGCTGGAAATCCCAGCGCGAGTTTCCAACCTCGGGATCCGAGCTGTAACCGAATTGATCCTCTCCTTTTGCCTTTCGCTTCTTCCTGCGGCGTTAAAAGTCGCGGCCGCGAGTCCCAGCTGGCATTTTAATTGCGTTAATTAATTATAAACGCCCGAGCCCTTGGCTCTTTAAAGTTCGCTTCGTAATATACTGTAAAAGAGAGAAAGAGAGAGAGAGAGAGATAGGGATAAAACGGACTCAAAGTGTCTCTTCCTGCGGTCCGAAAGCGAATTAAAACAGGATTTTTTCTGTCCCGTAAGACACCGTCGAACTCGTCGTGCGAGAGCGCGAAAAATCGAGAAAAAAAGATGCTCACGACGCGTCCGATCCGTAATAATCATCAGCGCGATCCTTTCCCTCCCTCTCTCTCTTTTATATCTTTCATCCTTCCAAATTCGATTTTCATCACTTTGCCGCGAGGATAAAAATTCCACGGCGAGAAAATCTGCCCGATATTAATAAAGTGAATGTCACGCGGCTCGAGGGACAAAGGCGAGAAAAAGTAAAAAAAAAAGGTGACCGTTGAACGTCGGTGAAATAAAAAAAAAAAGGAGGGAAGAAAAAACGATGCTGAAATTTCCACGTCGTTTTTCGAAAATTCGGATGGGGAAAAAAAGATCGAAAGAGAGCGGCAAGAAAAAATCGAGAATTTTCGAAAGATCGAAACCGAAGCGAAAAAGAAACGCGAGGAGAAAAACAGGACGAAAGAAAGAGAGGAAAAAAAAAAGTAAAAAACGCGTCGGTACACGAGGATTGGCGACAAGGACGCGCGTTGTTTTGTCGTCGGAAGCTATTGCGCAGAGTCGCTATGAATAATTCAGGAATAGAAAGGAAGATGGCGCGCGCGAGAACGAACCGAAGAATCTGGAAGAAAGAAGCGATACGGCCGATGAAAAATATTGGCTTTTGTTCATGAGACCGGATCGGACCGATAAAAACGCACGCAAATCGCGTACACAAAAGCGTCGCGCGGGGATATTGCATGCACGTTTTAACCGCAAAAATAAAAAGGAAAAAGAGAGACGAAAAAATAACAAAAGCATCAAAAGGGAAAAGGTCCGCCACGTCACGTGCGTGCGATATTCGTATGACGTTGAAGTTTGCTTCGATGCGACTCGACGGATATACGAATTTTTACCCACGCGTTTTTTTTTCTTTTTTTTTTCGTTAATTCATCTAAAAATAGAAGATTGTACGAAAATAATGACTCGGACGTTCGCATCGATCGAACTTGTTTTTCGACGTCCACGTAAATGTACTCGACGTTTCGCCAAATATTTTTCGTTAATTCGAAGAATTTCGGAAAAACGAAAATATAACGAAAGTTCGGGAAATTTGAATGTGAAAAATCGAAACTTCAAGGTCACTAAAAATAACGCGAAATGCCGCCGTTATGCAAATTCAAATCGTGTTTGTCGTATTTTTTTTCTTTTTTTTGCAATTCTTAATTATACTTTGTTTATTGTGTATTTATATTTTTATTCGTTGTTCATTATTGTTATTATTTATTCAGAATTCGGATC
Organism: Heteropelma amictum; assembly: GCA_959613375.1. Lineage (NCBI taxonomy): Eukaryota > Metazoa > Arthropoda > Insecta > Hymenoptera > Ichneumonidae > Heteropelma > Heteropelma amictum. The sequence goes on from OY390728.1 coordinate 10,958,922, forward strand.
ATTCACAGTGTTAAAATTCGCGTGACTGAGGGACCGACGTTTTTTTTTAAATTCGTTTTTTCGTTCTTTTATTGCTTAATTTTTCGTCATCGCGAATATACGCGACTGCGAAAAAATATCGCGCAACGCCGTCGTCAAAATCGCAATTATTTTGTTTCGTATTTTTGTATATTTATGGGAAAAAAAAATCAAAAAAAAAAATCAAACTTTATACAAATACAATGTTGAAATTCGTATGGTTGGAACGTCAAAAAAATTGTACAAGCTTTTTCTTTTCATCGTCTCTTATTGCGATAAAGTCATTTTAAGATCGCAAAATTCGCGCGCGACATCGGAGAGTACCGAAAGGGGACGAAATTTCGAGGAGAAAAAACAAACGAAACGAATATCGGTCCCACATTCGTTGTGTTTCAATTATTGATAGAAAAAAAAATCAACGTCGAAACGCGATGTTTTTTTCTCTCTCCTGTTTTTTTTTTTCGTCAACGTCCGTTCGTTATTCGTTTCGACGATTTCTCGTCGGTCGTTGCGAACTCTCGGCAGCCAACGGACGTTACTTTTCGTTCGAATCGGTGCAAATAACTCTCGAAACTGACGGGAAAATATGATAAAAAGTGTACGTGACGATAACGACGATCGACTGTCCTCAATAATCATTCGTTAGCGTTGAGAACGAAGAGAAAAAAAAACAACACGAATTTTCGAGAAGGAACATTTTTATCAGCATCGAGGATCGAAAATTGAAAAAACAAAGAAAAAAAGATTTTTTTTTTTTTCCATTTGCATTCGTACTCGATCAAACGCATAGATATACGTATACACCGCGCGTATCTGCCTCAAATTCGAGATAAGATTCGCCCGTGTTTCGGAATTAAAAAAGAAAAAAAAAGGTTGCATATTTTTCATCCTTCGATCGGTGTGAAAACAGCGAAACACGTTTTTCGTGTTCAAAAATGCGATAAAGTGGAAGAAAAATGGAATCGCGAATTGAGAGAACATTTCGAGTTTGACGAAATTTTGGAAAAACTCGCGGGTCGAGAATAAAGCTGGAGGATCAAGTTTAACATCGAGGTTTCGGAAATTCGTTCGAGAAATTCGAGTGTAAATGAGTGTAAAAAGTGTTCAACCATAATTAACGATGTGACGATGTGACGAACGATGTGATGTGAAAATACATTTTTTGTAAAGAAGGCATTCGTCGAAATTCGATAAATGCAGAGCGAAATATTCAAAGCGTCCAGGTGAAATGAAACAAAGCGAAAATCAGCGGCGAAAAAACGTTAGAAATATTCTCAGGAGTGGCCGAACGCCGAGCTACGACGGAGGAAAGGGAAGAACGAGGCAAAGAAAGAATAGAGCGCCCAGCGGTCGTCGGCGTATTCCGCGAATCGACTCTCCTGCGAGAAATCTTTCGCTTCCGAGATGGACAATGGCAAACGCGGTAAATTGCGTTTATTTCGTTTTCACTGTGGCTCAAAGTGTTTGGGATCCATCTCGCGAGATCAAACGAGAAGATGGAACGATATGACGGGAGAGAATAATAAGGCCTTTGCGTCTTTTTGAGACGTAAAAACACCTGCAAAGGTCGACGGGAAAGGGGACAAATCGCGTAATGTGAAAGTTCGTGCGAACGCACGGGCTACAGCGGCGAGAGTCAACAGTGTACGAAATTGCGTTCGACCTTTGCTTTTGTTTAATTCTCTCTCGGCGAAAGCTGGTCATGTTTTTTTTCGCTTTACGATTCTGCCTCGTACGTTTTCTTCCTCATGACGATTATTTTTCTGCATCGTGTTTCGGGATATAAGTAAAAATTCACGACTCTCATTTTCTTTTTCCTTTCCACGGTATGTAACGCGGTATTTTTTCTGTTTTTGCTGATGTATATTTCGAGAAAAATCTGACGAGAAAATGGTTGAAAAATGTGCAAAAAAGCGCAGTTTCGTTGCTTTTTCAAACGTTTAAGGAAAATTGCACGATCGCGTCGGTAAAAGGGGTTTCCTTCTTATCGAGAGAACGCGTTTTACTTTTGCCGACGTTGAAAAGATCGAATGAAAATCGACAATTTCCGGTTTTTTCGAAAAAATTACGACGTCAAATTTTTCAATGTTACCGTACGAGGACGAGTTTGTTATTTTTAACGCCATTTCGCGACGTGGCGTTTCGTCGACTCGTGGAAACATAACCTCGCAAAAAACGTCGGAATTCGCGCGAAAAAGTTGGCCGAAAATTGCCGCGGCGAGAAGCGATACACCTCGAAAACGTCGACCTCGAAAAGCCAACGTTTCATCGAGGTTTCTCGATGGAATACGCGGAATTCGAAATCAGAAAGAAACAAAATCACAATCACGCACCTGTTTGTATCGTTGCGAGGAGAACAACAGCGACGCAGGACCACAGAATCGTCATCGTGTTCGGCTTCGTTTTACCGGCCATCGTCGTCATGCACATCACACAAATGACGAAAACAAAAAAAATGACACACTTGAACAGAAAAAAAAACGATAACCAAAAAAAATCAAACAGAACTCGCACTTTATTCGTCGAGGGCAAATGCTTCCTCTTCTTTTTTCTTCAAATTACACCACGACGTAGAATTTCGTTTTGCGAAAGCTTTTTTTTATAAATACAAATACAATATTTGTGTGAATTTATATTATTTTTTTTTATATCGTCGTACACGGAGAAAATCGCGGAACGAAGCACGTTATTCCGTAAAACTTTGTATTACTAATTGTCGTTTTCGTCAGCAATTTTTTCTTTGTTTTTTTTTTATATCGAGTTATTACGATGAAATCGGTCGTCCACACTCGGCGATTTCGACAATCGCTGTTATTCGGTGTAAAACGCGAAGATTCGTGGGTGGAACGGACGTGTAATTTATACGCGTATACGTGGTTAATAATGTGTGTATGTATTACAACGAAGTAATCGCGATGTATATACCGTCACGAGAGCCGCGGAAGCCAACCTGATAGCTCGACGCGCGAAGACCGTCTGCCGCGCGTTTTACTTTCGACGTGCTTCGTGCGAGATCGCCGATCAGCCGAGAACGCCCGAACTCCCCGGCTCGCTCGGACTCGCCGTGCCTACAGCACGGTGGGGAGGCATTCTTCTCCCTCTTGCGGCACCGTCGCGAACTATGGCGCGCCCGGCTCCGCGCTCGCCGCCCTACTACCTGCGCGCTCGCGTCTTGTTATCATTATTACGATACTTTACTATTCTTTACTACAAGAAACGGAGAATACCGAACGTTCGAGTACTGTACTACGTTTTCTTCTCTTGTTCCCCTTCGATACGGGAATGTGAGCGTGTAGTTTTTGCTAATTCGTTGTGTTCGTCGCTACCGCGCACAGCGCAAGAATCGCCAATGCTTTCGCGAGTTTAACAGCGCACCGCTGTGGTCGCGAGCCTACGTACCTACAGAGCGAGAGAGAGAGAGAGGTGTGCGGCAGCTATGGGCCGTTCCGTGTTTGAACGAATGAACACTCTGCATCGATATGTCGCAATTAATGTTTTTACAACGATTTCATCCTCACAATTGTCACAATTTCCTTTGCGACTTTATCCCCCATACGTAATATCGCAGCCAACGTGGTAAATAGAAAGAATTACGAAACTAAACTTTCTTTTCTTTTTATCTCTTTCAAGAGGAGACACGCCGTGCATTCTCGGTCGACTCTCCACGATTTATCCTGCTCCCGACAAAAAAAACAAATATAATTAAATAAAAAAAACGAGGGGAGAAAAAAACGATTTCAAAGAAACTATAACATTTGCGCGTACAAAAGTAGAACATACGAGGTAATTCGATCGGTTACGCCAATGGACAGTGGGAGAAAAGGTACGTATAGGCATCCCCCCCTCCTCGCCCCTCACCTCTTCATTCCGGTACATTCTCTCTTTGGGGGAGCTTGTTGTGTGTTTACTGGCCGTGTGTCCGCGATAATACGATGCGGTAGCGGCCAAGCGTATATACAAAGAAAAAGAAAGATCGCGAGGGCGAGAGAGAGAGAGAGAGGAGGGAGAGTCGAGCCGAAAGGGAAGAAAGTACTTGCACGTTTCCATGTCGTAGGGAAATAGACAAAGGGGGGGGAGGACGAGGAGTTGGTTTTGGTGGGAATACAAAGATCTGGAAAACGATAAGATATCCATGTGTTTGATATGAGCTCCGATATGGAGAGAGAGAGAGAAAAAAAGAAAAAAAAACCGTTCAGGTTGGCCAGAGAGAAACAAAATAAAATGACATGCCGTGCTGGTATGTATTTGTGTACTTCGAGTATATAATAAAGGGGCAGGGGAGGGGGGGGGACACACTCGAAATAACCAAGGGAACGTTATACACGGTATTGCGTAGACTCTTTCGACGGGACTTTTCGTCGATCGGTTTTCGCAGCCTGTCGGTTCGTTGCGAGCTTATATTGCTGTTCACCACACCGAGCAGCTATCCGAACAGCTCGTTTCCCATTTTTATACCTACCTACAGTCTTTTTTTTTTCTTCTTTTTTTTTTATCTCTCTATAGACACACTCGGGCGCACACAGGGAGGCACGCGTATCGCCACATTATTCGACGATTCTCTACATATGGGGCGTTTTTTCAAAATCAATTTTCGCGAATTTTCGAATCTCGAATTTTTCGTTTGTTCTTTGGTAAGTCGAGTGGGTATGAGTCGGCGGTGATTATTCGACCGTCTCTTGAAAATTTTATGCTTTTCGTATTCGAATTTATAGGGGTTTTTTTCAAAATTTCGAGAAAATACGATCGAAGAGCGAGGGAAAATGATGAGTGTGTGTTTTTCGAGGGAAAATGTCGCCCGCGGGTGGAATTCTAGTCGGAGGTTGCTTGAGGCTGGGAGAATCCTGCCGGGAATCGGCCTGGAGCGCCCCATAGGTGGAGGATACATTTTTGTAATACACGTATGAGCTTGTAGGTACGCGCGTATGTGCGATTTCGTTGATGGATCGAAAGGGAAGGCGGGATCAATCGGAGGAGAACTCTCTCTGACGTCGATGTGGAAAAGCCCGGGTGCATATTGCCTCAGCTCGGGATTGACGTGCACCCAGGACTCGCTCCGCGTTTGTCTCCGTTTTTCGCCCTTGTGACGACGAAGAATAAATTGTACCTCGTGGGAGGAAGGAGGAGACCAAAGGAAAAACGTACGAGCGGCGATTCGTCGTGAAAAAAAAAATTCAGCCGTTTTCTTTCCCGATTTTTACTCGTACTATTATTTTTTTTATTTAAAAAAAATGTAGTAGTTTTTAGTAGTTTAAAAATTTTGTAGTTTAAAAAGTCACCATTTTTCGAGCGAAAAATGTTCCCCCCCTTTTCAAACAATAAATTACGAAAAATACGAAAAATGGCGAAAGAATCGTGGGAGGAAGGAGGAGACCAAAGGAAAAACGTACGAGCGGCGATTCGTCGTAAAAAAAAAAATTCAGCCGTTTTCTTTGCCGATTTTAACTCGCATTATTATTACTCGTATTTTAGTTTAAAAAGTCACCATTTTTCGAGCGAAAAAAGTGTCCTTTCCACGCTCGCGATATTTTCCCCCGCTTTTTAAACTACAAATTCAAAACAGTCCGCAAATTCGACTCGAAAATACGAAAAATGGCGAAAGAATCGTGGGAGGAAGGAGGAGACCAAAGAAAAAACGTACGAGCGGCGATTCGTCGTGAAAAAAAAAATTCAGCCGTTTTCTTTGCCGATTTTAACTCGCTCTATTATTACTCGTATTTTAGTTTAAAAAGTCACCATTTTTCGAGCGAAAAAAGCGTCCTTTCCGCGCTCGCGATATTTTTTCCCCCTTTTTAAACTACAAATTCAAAACAGTCCGCAAATTCGACTCGAAAATACGAAAAATCGCGAAAGAATCGTGGGAGGAAGGAGGAGACCAAAGAAAAAACGTGCGAGCGGCGATTCGTCGTGAAAAAAAAATTCAGCCGTTTTCTTTGCCGATTTTAACTCGCACTATTATTACTCGTATTTTAGTTTAAAAAGTCATCATTTTTCGAGCGAAAAAAGCGTCCTTTCCGCGCTGGCGATATTTTCCCCCGCTTTTTAAACTACAAATTCAAAACAGTCCGCAAATTCGACTCGAAAATACGAAAAATCGCGAAAGAATCGTGGGCGGAAGGAGGAGACCAAAGGAAAAACGTACGAGCGGCGATTCGTCGTAAAAAAAAAAATGCAGCCGTTTTCTTTGCCGATTTTAACTCGCATTATTATTACTCGTATTTTAGTTTAAAAAGTCACCATTTTTCGAGCGAAAAAAGCGTCCTTTCCGCGCTGGCGATATTTTCCCCCTTTTTTTAAACTACAAATTCAAAACAGTCCGCAAATTCGACTCGAAAATACGAAAAATGGCGAAAGAATCGTGGGAGGAAGGAGGAGACCAAAGAAAAAACGTGCGAGTGGCGATTCGTCGTAAAAAAAAAAATTCAGCCGTTTTCTTTGCCGATTTTAACTCGCATTATTATTACTCGTATTTTAGTTTAAAAAGTCACCATTTTTCGAGCGAAAAAAGCGTCCTTTCCGCGCTCGCGATATTTTTTCCCCCTTTTTAAACTACAAATTCAAAACAGTCCGCAAATTCGACTCGAAAATACGAAAAATCGCGAAAGAATCGTGGGAGGAAGGAGGAGACCAAAGAAAAAACGTGCGAGCGGCGATTCGTCGTGAAAAAAAAATTCAGCCGTTTTCTTTGCCGATTTTAACTCGCACTATTATTACTCGTATTTTAGTTTAAAAAGTCATCATTTTTCGAGCGAAAAAAGCGTCCTTTCCGCGCTGGCGATATTTTCCCCCGCTTTTTAAACTACAAATTCAAAACAGTCCGCAAATTCGACTCGAAAATACGAAAAATCGCGAAAGAATCGTGGGCGGAAGGAGGAGACCAAAGGAAAAACGTACGAGCGGCGATTCGTCGTAAAAAAAAAAATTCAGCCGTTTTCTTTGCCGATTTTAACTTGCATTATTATTACTCGTATTTTAGTTTAAAAAGTCACCATTTTTCGAGCGAAAAGAGTGGCCTTTCCGCGCTGGCGATATTTTTCCCCGCTTTTTAAACTACAAATTCAAAACAGTCCGCAAATTCGACTCGAAAATACGAAAAATGGCGAAAGAATCGTGGGAGGAAGGAGGAGACCAAAGAAAAAACGTACGAGCGGCGATTCGTCGTGAAAAAAAAAATTCAGCCGTTTTCTTTGCCGATTTTAACTCGCTCTATTATTACTCGTATTTTAGTTTAAAAAGTCACCATTTTTCGAGCGAAAAAAGCGTCCTTTCCGCGCTCGCGATATTTTTTCCCCCTTTTCAAACAACAAATTCAAAACGGCCCGCAAATTCGACTCCAAAATACGAAAAATCGCGAAAGAATCGTGGGAGGAAGGAGGAGACCAAAGGAAAAACGTACGAGCGGCGATTCGTCGTGAAAAAAAAAATTCAGCCGTTTTCTTTGCCGATTTTAACTCGCACTATTATTACTCGTATTTTAGTTTAAAAAGTCACCATTTTTCGAGCGAAAAAAGCGTCCTTTCCGCGCTCGCGATATTTCCCCCCCCTTTTCAAACAACAAATTCAAAACAGCCCGGAAATTCGACTCGAAAACCCGAAAAATCGGGAAAGTCGTGATCATTTTCAAACGCGAGCCGATTTTGAACGCGTTCGAAGCAAATTCCTCTCGTCGACGTCGAGCGGGACAGCTTTTTCGCGATCGTTTTTTTTTTTTACAATCAACCGCTAGCTCCTTCGACGAGCACGGAGTGTCAAAACGATGACGAAAAATATTACGAGGTTGTCGGTCCAGGCATTGCGAAACGAGACGGGATGACACGAGGAGGAGGAGGAGGAAAAAAAAGAGAGAGAGACAAAAAAAAAAATTGACATCGAGTCCGGCTTGTTCGCCGGATGCTGAGCCAACGTGACTGCGTTTAATTGACTCGAAGGTTAAATGGAAAATTAATAAATGTTGAATCATCAATTTCAAGTCAGCGCCAGGTCGAGCTCCAGCATTCGCTCGTATACTATGTATAAGAGATGGAAAAAGAGAGAGGGAGTGAGAGAGAAGAAAAGAGAGGAGAGAGAGAGAAAAAGAGGGAGAAACGACAATGCAGCACGAATGTACCAGATGCGAATGATGTGCCTCTCTCGTTGTAGTCATCAGCACATATTATAGTAAACAAAATATATGCAAGGTGCTCGTAGAACGTTGTACGAACGACGAGGACGAAAATAACGAGTGCAACGAGTGCAGACGCGACGATTAATCACCCGCCGAATTCGCCAAGCCTCCGCGTTGAATACCGCCTCGCTGGAGATATCTCACACCTCCTCGACGTGTCCCGCGTGTTCCCCGTGCACCAGCGTTGTTTCGCGAGCTTTTATAACGAGAGAATTATTAATCGTCGCCACTTTGCCGTATTCCTACTCTGATACAACACGACCTGCGACAATGGCAAGAATTCCGAGCGATTGTTAACATTGATACGAGATTTCATCGCTGAAAACACAACCACGACGTCGAGAACACTGCGAAAAGCTCGGAGAAGCTACGAAAATCCGGCGTCAAACTCGACGAAACCGGAAATTCCGAGTGTACTAATTGCCCATCGGTATTTTCGTCATCAAAGATCCGCCTCCCTCGGAATGTCCCGCACGGCTGGCCTTTTTCGGATTTTCAAAAGCGTCAAGGCGAAATTCTCAGCTCGGGCTTTTGTCGAGCTCGTGGCCGCCTCGGAAACGATACGGTAACGAATCTCTTTGAAAATTTCTATCGCAAATTGCATAAAGACGCGGAGGAAAATGAGCGCGCTGAACTCTTTCGTAATGACGCGATCTCGGATCGGTCTGGACCAAAAGAGATTGCATCTACCACGGGGATACATATTTATATCCGTGGATATACATTTTATGTGTATATACATGTATATACATGAGAAGAAAAAGGTTTCCGACCTGTGAACCTTTCAGGTTCACCCAAAGAGTCGAATAAAGTGGATAACGCCATCTTTGAATTTCCAATTTGCGAATTTAAATAAATGACGCGTCAAGTTCCGAGCTGAGCTGCGACGGATCGTGATTATTGGAGTGAGACGTCTTTACCGATTGAGAACTGGCGATAAATCGACCGTCCGAGCGGCCAAAAAGAGTCTCCGGTACTCGAATAACGAAAAGTTTCGTTTGTTTCTGATAAAATGATGTCCGAAGCTCCCTCGAGAGATCTCACCCTCTGCAACGTCAAGTACGTTGTTATTTAACGATGTTATTAACTCCACAGTCACGCAAACACAAATATATCAATATATGATATATCGTGCATACGCAGACGCATTATATACATATATATGTGTCTCGTGATAAAATAATAACAACTCGGTTAAACAAAAGTCTGTTGGATTTCGGAAAAGGAGAATCGCCGGATTTTTCTGGCTCTATGTACGTGTCGATTACATGTATTTTATATCCTCAATGCGAAGAAGCAATGAGTTCATAAGCTATCTCGCTTTAAGAGTTAAATAATACGAATTGCGCCATTTTCCTTTTCAACGTCCGATATATATATGTATTTATACAAAATCGCGTTGCTGTCGGTGCTCTTCGAGCATTCACCGTAAGCAATCTTCGTCGTTGATGAATGGAAATCCAATTTAACCATCCGCTTGCGCATTTAAATCGTAAAAGCCCTCTATACTTCTCCAGCTCGCAGCATCTCCATCTTTCTCTCTCTCGGTACCAGCTCGGTTTTCCACTGCACGGGGTGGTGCACCCTATAGGGGTTCGTGCTGCTATGATACAGTCTACATATATATTGCAATATACACATTTATTTTGAGACGCAATAACAGGTCAATATCGGACAAACGATCGTTTTCTCCGATCGTTAGAAAATCACAAAGATGCTTGATTGATCAGTGACTCTGTTCCAGCATCATTTCGTCCTCGTATTTTGCAACTATTATTATTTTTTCTTTCGAAGCAATTGAAATTTTCAATCTTGCGACTTATTCTCTGGCAGATCGGGACCATGGAGCTCTGTGATCTCGTCCAGAGACGAATTTTCGGGAAGAGACTAATCCGGTAAGGCTAAAGATGTAAGATTGTCGAAGAAAACGTCAGTTGAATAACGATGAAAATTGCTGTTTCGTATTTTCCAACTATTATTTATTTTTTTTTCGAAGCAATTGAAATTTTCACTCTTGCGACTTATTCTCCGGCAGATCGGGACCATGGAGCTCTGTAATCTCGTCCAGAGACGAATTTTCGGGAAGATAATAGTCCGGTAAGGCCAAAGATGTAAGATTGTTGAAGAAAACGTCAGTTGAATAACGATGAAAATTGCTGTTTCGTATTTTGCAACTATTATTATTTTTTTTTTCGAAGCAATTGAAATTTTCAATCTTGCGACTTATTCTCTGGCAGATCTGGACCATGGAGCTCTGTGATCTCGTCCAGAGACGAATTTTCGGGAAGAGACTAATCCGGTAAGGCCAAAGATGTAAGATTGTCGAAGAAAACGTCAGTTGAATAATTGTAGCGATGAAAATTGCTGTTTCGTATTTTGCAACTATTATTATTATTTTTTTTCGAAATAATTCAAATTTTCAATCTTGCGACTTATTCTCCGGCAGATCGGGACCATGGAGCTCTGTGATCTCGTCCAGAGACGAATTTTCGAAAAGAGACTAATCCGGTAAGGCCAAAGATGTAAGATTGTCGAAGAAAACGTCAGTTGAATAATTGTAGCGATGAAAATTGCTGTTTCGTATTTTGCAACTATTATTATTTTTTCTTTCGAAGCAATTGAAATTTTCAATCTTGCGACTTATTCTCTGGCAGATCCGGACCATGGAGCTCCGTGATCTCGTCCAGAGACGAATTTTCGGGAAGAGACTAATCCGGTAAGGCTAAAGATGTAAGATTGTCGAAGAAAACGTCAGTTGAATAATTGTAGCGATGAAAATTGCTGTTTCGTATTTTGCAACTATTATTATTTTTTCTTTCGAAGCAATTGAAATTTTCAATCTTGCGACTTATTCTCTGGCAGATCGGGACCATGGAGCTCTGTGATCTCGTCCAGAGACGAATTTTCGAGAAGAGACTAATCCGGTAAGGCCAAAGATGTAAGATTGTCGAAGAAAACGTCAGTTGAATAATTGTAACGATGAAAATTGCTGTTTCGTATTTTGCAACTATTATTATTTTTTTTTTCGAAGCAATTGAAATTTTCAATCTTGCGACTTATTCTCCGGCAGATCCGGACCATGGAGCTCTGTGATCTCGTCCAGAGACGAATTTTCGGGAAGAGACTAATCCGGTAAGGCTAAAGATGTAAGATTGTCGAAGAAAACGTCAGTTGAATAACGATGAAAATTGCTGTTTCGTATTTTGCAACTATTATTATTTTTTTTTTCGAAGCAATTGAAATTTTCAATCTTGCGACTTATTCTCTGGCAGATCGGGACCATGGACCTCTGTGATCTCGTCCAGAGACGAATTTTCGAGAAGAGACTAATCCGGTAAGGCCAAAGATGTAAGATTGTCGAAGAAAACGTCAGTTGAATAATTGTAGCGATGAAAATTGCTGTTTCGTATTTTGCAACTATTATTATTTTTTTTTTCGAAGCAATTGAAATTTTCAATCTTGCGACTTATTCTCCGGCAGATCGGGACCATGGAGCTCTGTAATCTCGTCCAGAGACGAATTTTCGGGAAGATAATAGTCCGGTAAGGCCAAAGATGTAAGATTGTTGAAGAAAACGTCAGTTGAATAACGATGAAAATTGCTGTTTCGTATTTTGCAACTATTATTATTTTTTCTTTCGAAGCAATTGAAATTTTCAATCTTGCGACTTATTCTCTGGCAGATCGGGACCATGGAGCTCCGTGATCTCGTCCAGAGACGAATTTTCGGGAAGATAGTAGTCCGATAAGGCCAAAGATGTAAGATTGTCGAAGAAAACGTCAGTTGAATAATTGTAGCGATGAAAATTGCTGTTTCAAACCTGTCGGAGAATAATCCCATCATCTCGAAGCTCTCCACCCTCGATAAACTTTGTCAGCATCTTCAACGAAAATCCCTTCGCAAATGCCCCTTCGAACGATCGATCCTTCTGTTGTTTCCGATTAAAATCGAGGCACGTACGATATACACGCGTACAAAAATCGCGACTAACGAGTGACGATCTCTTTTCATCCCCCAGCCCATGGAGATTCCCTTTGAAGATCTGGACCGAAACTCGCAAACTGGCTCGTCAATTAAAACGGCTATATACGTCATTGTTTTCCTTTCCCCATTTTCTTTTTTTTCAATGCGAATCTCATCCGATATCTCGATGGGGTCGCGAAAGCCATGGAAAAGACAACTCGATTAATTTAGCGACGAAACGACGTCGGAGAGGGTCTCTCAAAAGTGCGCGAGTATAGATCGCTTTTGCCACAGCAGAGCTCAGAGAGTTCCAAGCAGGGATCATCGAAGCGACAATTGCGCGATATAAAACACACAGTTTGTACAGAGATACTTGGTGGGGGGGTCGCAGGAAGGGAGGGCTTTTGCGGGTAATCCTTTTAGGGTAGGGCCTTCGCCGGAGAACATTAGAATCGCAATTAGCCTCTCCCTCTCTCCCAACACCTTAATTTATCTCGTTACTTCCAATTTGTCGAGGATAAGGGAGGCACGAGAGAAAAGTGAGATGGAATTGCGCGACGTATTCTCTCGGTCTTTTCGCCTCGTGTATTTGCGAATTATTCCTCGATATGCAAGCTCGTTTCGCTTTTTTTTTTCTCGTCCTCGATCGGACTCGTCCTCTCGCGAGGGTAGACGCGCAATTGCGCCGTCACTTTGAGCGCCGAACGTTCGGAGATTACGAAATCTTTCCCTTATCTCGCGCGAAGAACGGGGGAGGAAAGGAGAGCGAAGCGCACCGAACAAACAAGGGGGATCGGTCTTTCTTACGGCGTGGGGTTTGTTCAGGGGTTTTATGCAAACGAGCTTCGCGCGATAAAAATGGCCCGATAACTCCGCGCTTGTTTAGGTCCTTTCTCCCTCCGCGGAGCAGGCAATTCCGAGTGACTTGACACCCTCTGGGATCGCGACCCTCCGACCTCGAAATAAACGAAGGGGAAAGACATATGTACACTCGCGAAATTCGTCCTAAAGCGTGTCTCTCGTGCGTCTGCTTCTCGCTTTTTTCCCCTCGGTAGGAGGTAGATATCGGCAGGAGGATCGTATTAAAAAATACTTGAAGTTTGAATAACCTCGACGCTTTTGAGTGTTCCTTGTTTTCCAAAGACTGCCACCATTTTATTTCAATCAGCGTTTGACACGGATTTTTTCAACCCCGAGTAACCGTAACGAAAAAACGAATACAGAAGAAACGCACGGGATGTACTCAAAAATAAAAGTCGCATTTTCATTTTGAAGCTAGCCAGCGGTGCTCGAAAAAAAAGATTTTTCACCGCACGCTTTTTCGGGATTTCGACGGCAAACGCGGGTAATTCGCTTTTTTTTGACGATCTTTGACGATGCAGGGAGCAAAAAAATTCAGGCGCTCTGTCGCGCGAAGCTCGTTAATTAATTAAATTTATCGAATAAACGCCGGTAATCCGAGCGTTCGATTCACTCAAAAAAAAAAGGTGAAAAAACGAGAGGATCCCGCTGAATGTCAAAATTAACTCTGCATCCGAGGGTTGCGCTGTGAAATCTGTGACGCGGACTTTCCACCCCCTTGATCCGCAAATTTCGGGTCATGGAACGCGAGATGGGCGATTCATTCGCGTACGGAGAGAGATGAAAAAATGATGCTCGACTCTTGTAACTCGTAACTCGTTACGAAATTGCATATAATATCGCGTGTATGGATAGAAGAGTCGCGTCACAGAGGAAAATAGCCAGGGAAAGTCGTACAAAGAGCAGGGTGGAAAAAGGAAAAGAGGCGGAGAGATGGAGAGAGAGAAGCTCGACGACGCACAGCGGTACAGAGTCTCGATGCTCGGGGCGTCTGTCACACAAAGTCAGCCGAGCTTCTGCAACCGGAAATTGCAAATGAGAAGTACATTTGCGTTTCTGCGAGCATCAACTCGGGCGTGCATATGCACATATACATGAATCCATGTCCAGTCGAGTTTCTCCATACTTCTCTCGCGTGTTGAAAATACAGATGAAACTGCGGTCCATTCTCCTCTTCCTACGGGTTTTTCGAAAATTGTGCCGAAATATTCGCGAAACTTGGACACTGAATGGGAAACAAAAGAGGAAATTGGCCGGTGAGAGGGCGTTATAAATCTGTAAAAAGACGAGATGGAATTTGGAACGAAAAATCGTCGTAAAAGCGGATTTTGTCAATTTTTTATTTACAAAATTGGTGAATTTTTTTTGCATCGATAGAATTTTAAATGAATAAATAACTCAAGTTAACGTCGAATCTCCATTTGATATATATTAACGAGAAAAAAAGATAAAAGTTTTGAATTTACGAGTGCTGCCGTGTCTCTTTTCTCTTCACCGCGATTTTACGTCCACAGCTCGACTGCGAGTTTCAACAGAAATTGGAATTCAATGACAGCTTCGAAACGGCTCTGCATTACGTGTTATTTGTTTCATCCCTCGTTCCACCCCTGTTTCCCCTCTGAATGGCCAGTCTCACGTGCAACACGAAGAAGCGAAACGAACAACCGGATATGTCGGTCAGGCAGGTGCGCTAATGTACACATTTTGCGATGCAGATATCATGAAACTGTAACAAAATATTAAACGTGACTCTTTCCCAACGAATTACCCATCAACGAGAATAATTAAAAATTCAATATATCGGGCAATTCCATTGAATTTTTAATCGATATTCAAATGCATTAATAGCCTCTGAAGAGACGTAAAATTTTTGCGACAGCGATAAATGAATTTTCACCCCTCGCTCTATTCTCGATCGAGGAAATAATCGCCCAATGAATTTCTCGCTTTTTATTTTTCACACATAAGAAGGGTCATCCCGCTGATGTTGCTGTCGTATTTATCGAGATGATGAGAATTTTACGGGCCGTTTAATCTTCGAAGATTCGGAATTAACGGAATTATCGTGAGAGCTCGTTTCATCCCCCGCTTGTTGAATTAAACGAACTGATACGCGCGCGTGTTTGTGTGTGTAGAGAGAGAAAAGAACGAGGAAGAGATGAGAATCGAAGCTGCGACTAAAGCGCCAAACTCGATTGAACTAGTTCGGAAAATGAGAAACAGATAGAGCCAATAACGCTCTTTATATACAGCTGCAGTCGAGAGCGATGCGCTGTTAAAAAAAAAGTGATGCTGGAGAGATAAAGAGAGAGGAAGATGCAGAGGGGTGGTGAAAAAACGAATCGATACCAAAAAAAACAGAGTATACACGGTTCCCTCTCTTTCTCACCCCCATCTAGTGGCATCCACGAGGAAAATGAACTTCATTCGGCTGGAAAGAAACGTATGAATGTACATCGCTTTTGTCTACCGCCGGCTATCGATCGATTCTCGTTATCATCGCTCTCGCATGCCTTGCCAGCCACGTCGTCCCTCGTCTCTTACCGTCATTCGGCCATCATCGCATTTGTACATTTGAATTAACGGCATGAATGTCCTGAGGGAGACGCGGGCGATATGAGGAAGGAAAAAAAACGTGAAACGTCCCTCCCTCGATCGTACATTTCATCCAAATTATATTGAATTTCGTACCCCGAAAACTCGCGAATACTCGCAATAAAATAAAATTGAGGGGAAGAAAAGAACCATGTGTTTCCAGCCTGTTGGAAGAAGTTTAAAAAAAAAAAGGTTTGAAAATTATCAAAAAATGGCCACTGTTCGTAAGCGACGATAAATGTTTCTTTTTAGACTTTGATAATTCCGCAAATTTGATTACAAAACTTCCCAAAATGACCTTTATTTTCAAACAAAAACACGCATTTTCGGCAAATTCTTCGATCCCGTTCGATCGCATTGTAAATTTTTTTTAAATTTTCAAATCGAGTTAAATTTGCTTCACGAATATCCTTTGTTCAATTTTTCACTGCCTTTTGTGACTTTTTTTTTTGTTCGTCGGGTATCACTTTTGCCTTCCAGCACACAGACGTTTCGAGCCGTTTAATGTATTTTGAAAAATGAAAGAATTGATTCCCTCCGATACCGTGATTTACTTTCTCCCTTTTGTTTCCTCTCTCTCTCTCTCTTCGTTTTCCTCTGATCCTTTTTCATCAAGAACGCAGCGCAGCAATTGCAAACACGAAAACACGCGATGTAATTTTCATTTTGTATTATTTGAAACGTGGACGAGGCGGGGATTACAATTAACTTTTGAATTCGTTAACAAACGCGACTTCGTTCGAGCGTTTCCGTCGATAGCGTGTGCGTGTGCTCAACGGTATTACTCGGGACATAACGAACCGATAAAAACTCGTTATTAGCTCGCTCTGCTGTTGAATGAACATAAATCGCTAATGCGAAACAATCGAAATTTCTCTCTCCATCCTCCCTCCCATCCTCTGTGCTCCATCGACGTTCAGCACCGAGAATTCATCGATTTTGACTGACATCCGGTGGTCACCGATGATTTTTCCTGAAATTTAACGCAAAACCACGCAGACGAACGCGCACGGACGCAACGAATCAACGCGTTCGTTAACGAGACGAAATTGCGAAAAGAAACATCGACAATCACTTTGCATCAGCGTTTTATCGCGGGTCCTGTGAATTGTCATGGCTGTTTCAACGTCAAACGAACAAAACGAAATACGAATTCGAATTCAACGAAATAACGATCGAAGAATCGGTTTTTTCTTTTTTTTTCGATTACCGACAGTGTGGCAGCGTGTGGTCCTTGAAGGATCACCGAGAAAACGCTGGAGAAGCCGATGCGTGATCCATACGCTACCGGAAATCGTCTCGATGAGAGCCGATAATTGGATGGTAGGATAAAAAAAAATGAGGAGAGAAAAAACGAGATGAATAACATCTTCCATTGAGGCAAAGTGGTCCACAGGCTTGACAATGGTGTCTAGTATCGATTTTCTATATTTGGCTTCGACCCGCCGTTTGCTAGAGTCGAGAAAACAGTTTTCGTTTATGATTTCGACGGTAATAAGATACGTATGAACGTCGGTGTCTCGCGGGGAGATTGTATTGGACGCAGAATCGCGTATAAATAACAGCCCCGTTGCATATATAACAGTCGTAAATTTTCGTTCTTTTGCGAGAGGATAAATATAAAATATCGATCGTTTCGATCGATGAATGCGCTTCCGGTGAAAAGAGCCGGCGAGAAGCGACGGTGAAACATTTTTATTTCGTCGCGAAAACGATGGAGAGCGCAAAAACGAATGAAGACGACATCGACGACAATTGCGTAAAAGAGAAAAGTAGATAAAAGATTCGCCACAATGACGAGAGAAGGAAGAAATTAAAAAATGTACCGCGACGTCGTCGAACAGCACTTTCGTTGAAATGAAATATCGATAATGGACGTGAAAAACGAATGCCGGAAGTATAAAACATTGAGGAATATTTTTTAAATGATCGCTCGAGAAAAAGCACGAGGATGCGGAAATATCGTTATTTCGTCGTCAAAACGATGCTGCGTACAGAAACGAATGAAGATATGATTGAAAAATGTCCCTCAGTCCTGATTTTCACTTTGTCGAAACGAACTATCGATGAAAAAAAGAAAATTGAGTGGAATTCCATGAATCGTGACGTCGACTGGTAACAAATTAAAAAAAAACTGACTCAGTGTTGAATTCCGAATTGTTATGGCATGGAAAATGAAAACGACGATGAGAGAGAACAAGAGTGGAAGAGGTTTCCCCGGATTCAACAGCTTCCTTTTTTCCTCCGCATCTCGCAAAGTGCGAGGACAAAAAAATGACAATTAAAGTTAATAAACAGCAATTAGTGGACTTTATTGTGAATTTCTATGGTTTCACCGTCGTATGCTCCCTTTTTTTTCCTACGGAGGATCAATTGTGGTGCACTGCTGCGGGAATGGTGAGTGAAGAATACGAGAGAGAAAGCGCACGTATCGCTTTTGGTACAGCGAGGATAAAACGCAGTGGGTGAAAAGTGTGAAGAGATTATTTCATGTTGGTACAGCCGCTGTGTCACGGAGAATGGAATGAAGAAAGGCGTGACGTTATGAAGAGCAGGAGCACGAGGGATGAAAAAAACCAGCATGAAAAAGAAGAACCAGAAGAAGTCGTTGTGCGAAGCCGCGAACTCGCTTCGTCTGGCCTAATACGTACTCGTACTACTGGGGCTTGATACACGCTCCAAGTAGATACACATGGTGTCCCAAAAAATTCGAAAAACAGTTTGGATAATCCAGAGCTAGATTCTGAATGAAATTTCGAGTCGAAATGTATTTTAGTATTTTTTTTTATCATCAAAACACAACGTGCTCAAAGACTTTTCGACTTGGAATTTCGTCTCCGATTTAGCATTAAATTATCAACTTCCGGTTGTGGGACACCCTGTATATGTGTGTTTGTGCGTGTGTGAGTGTGTGTGTGTGTGCAATATACATGTATTGCTCTCAGCGACCCTGCTCATCGTCTCTTCGTGTGTACACAGTTTCTCGTCGCGAAACCTCGAACGTTAATGCTTTTTTTTTTTTATCTCGCCCACGGTGAAAATGTTACAACAAAAGAAAGCTGCGGCTTCCTCGAGAGACATTTTTTCACCCTCTCTTCTCATGCCTCGTAACAATCCACCGCTACAGGGTGGAAACAAAGATCGACGAATTTGCCCTCCATATTGCCTCACCGATTCTTCCTCAATTCGATATTTCAATTAAGGGGTAACACGTGTGTAAACAACGGAAAAAAAGGACAATATTTGCCGTTTGTATTCTTCCATCTACCGAATCGTCTTACTCAAAAATAGTTTTCGTAACTTTGTTAAGTGTATCGCAAAGTGTAGCTTCGAGAAAAGAAAATAATTCGTTTTTGGAGATCTTTACATTGGACAACATGGCGGACGTTAAAAGTATCTTTTTTTGCGTAAAATTTGGGCAAAACCTTTTCAAAATATGCCTTCAAAATACCCATAAAATTTGAGAACGATTGCACGAGAGCTATTCAAATAGTGTTATTGAACGAAAACGATAATTATTTTAATCGGAATTACAATCACCCTCAAGGTCGGACATCCGTTGGGGCTCGTTGCGAAGGGTAGTAATATCGGTTTTCAGGGCAAGAAGTAAAAGCATCGATTGTAAACTCAACCCTCATCTCCCGGAGTACATCGGTGTAATCCTTGCCTTCCACAAGTTGGCTCTTTTTTTTTTGCAACTCGACGACTAATTTATCTTCCTAAGCCGTACGATCCAGCATCCACGCGTCTCTATATCGTTTTCCATAGTCGCGGAGGGTCGCTAGCCGTTTTCATACATAAATCCTGCTGGTCAAACTGCTCCTCGCCGTTTCTATGCTCCCCCCTCAATTCAGCTTCCGTTTCGTACTTTTGTTCTGTCCGTCTTGTTCCCTCTTCGCGTATATGCATGGAATCTCACTCCGTCACTCTTGAATTCTGCAGTTTCCGAAGCGATCGGTAACCGGCATTAAATTCGAAGCGGAAGTTCCCTGAGAGAACAAGAAGAGAGAGAGAGAGAGAGATTGAAATATAGATCGGGACCAGAAAACGTGCTAGAACATTAGCTCCGCTGAGCTCTCGGGATAACCCGGACAGTAGTTACGGTCAGCGAGTAGTCAGACACATCGAGTTTAACTCCTCGGAATTCACGGACTTTGTCACCGTTCGAATAATTAAAAAAAAAAACTTTCACGCATTCGTCGATTCGACGATGGTAGATGTTTTGAAAATGAGGAGAGGTATTTTGGTGCGAGCGACGTTGAAAAATCTTTCGAAACGAAAATTTTATTATTTTTCAACACTTTTCTTCTCAATTATCTCAATCGCGGGTATCTTTGATCTTACGAAAATGTCAAGGGAAAAATTTGATGAAACTGAGCCATTGTTATTTTTATCAATATCCAGGATTTTTCAACGAAGCGCAACTGACCCATTGATTGGCCCGTACGAAAGGGCGAAGGGAGGAGAGAAAAAATAGAAATTCGAGCAGTGTGCGAAGCTCGTCAATTCACGTATATCGACAACGTAGTTTTTGACAGCTGTCCGATACAGCAATGATGGATGAGAGTCTGCCGGTGGAAAGACACCGGCAGATATTATACGTTTAATATCGTACATGTAGACGTCAATTTTTATACTCCCTGCGATGAAAAAATAAAGACGAGCGAGAAAAAAGTGGCACTGCTCATCCGTTTTAAGCTCCTCGCGATTTAAACGGCGACTTCAATTTATGTCGCACGATAAAAAAAAAATCTTGAACAATGTTGCGTCACGAATGCACGAGCTTTTTCCCGTCGGGGAAAATGTTCGCTGTCTGATTTCAAAGTAGTACTCGGACATTTACTGTCCACTTTAACTCTTCGTTCATCGTCAAATCGTTGAAATCTGATTGACAAATTAAATCGGAATTTTATTTTTATTTTCAATCTTTTAGGAGGTTATTCGATCGGAGATTTCCGGCTGATTACGAAAGCCACCGACTTTTCCCCGGAAACTCGATGTTTCAATGAGAAAACAGTAATTAATCGATAAAATTCGTATTATTGCATTTTCGGCCGGAAATATTGGGTTTTCGATGAAATACCCGTGTGTTTCGTAATCAGCGGGAAAAAATACATCGATATGGACCTTTTAAAATCATTTTTGAAATCCAAAATTTTTTGCCATTTTCTGCCGGATTGAGTTGGTTCACTAAAATGTTTCCCATTTTTTTTTCGTTCGAGATAGACGGCTCGACTTGTGCTTATTCTCTTGACAATTGATGAGGCTTCAAAATGCCGTTTGTTTTGTGCAGATATCTTAATTTTTCGATTTTTGGCAGATTTTTAAAGCAGCACCACCGATTTTCGCCAATTTTCCCATACATACCCCTTTGCGTTTTTTTCGCTGATTTTCGACATCGATTTTGAGGATGAAGCAATCGAGCTATCGACATTTTACTTGCACCACTGTCTAAGTCTACTCGAGGGCTCTTCAAAACACCCCCAAAAAATCTATGTAGCTCCATTAGGGATGAAGTTACGATCATTTGAAATTTCGACTTTTCGACGATTCTGGAAAAGTGGCGAAAAATGGGTCGAAATTTTTTTTTTCAAATTTTCAATATTTCAGGTGCCTATTCGATCGGAAATTTTCCGCTGATTACGAAACCCACCGACTTTTTCCCGAAAACTCGATATTTCAATGAGAAAATAGCAATTAATCGACAAAATTCGTATTGATGCATTTCCAGACCGAAATATCGGGTTTTCCCCGAAATACCAACGTGTTTCGTAATCAGCAGGAAAAAATACATCGAAATGGACCATCAAGCATCATTTTTAAAACCCAAAATTTTTCGCCATTTTTGCCACATTCAGAAGGGTCATTAAAATATTCGCCAATTGGGGATGCAAAAGAAAAATACACGTATCAAAACTTGTCTCGAGCTTCAATTTTTATTTATAAATGTTTCCTCTTGTACGCGATAAGTTGCGCGAATGGGGAAAAAGAATGCTCAGAGTGAGCGAGATTGAGAAAACGGACAAGCCGTAACGCCGTGTTGGGAAACATGTTTCTCGCGGAAAAGAGGAAGCCGGGCGAAAGATTGCGAGATAAAATGACAGAGGGAGCAAGAGTCGAGAAAAGCCGCACCTCGCGGTATAGTTTTGCTCGACGATGCTCGTTGCAGGCTAAAGCGTCTAAGTGGTCTTTGCCGCAGTTATCTCCCGGAGACTACAACTTTGCATAACGATTATTGCTTTCCTTCTCCAGCAATTTTCTCGGCGTTAAGTTAACGCTGACGCGCCACACGCGTACATACGGACGAGACGCGGGGATCGTATCGCTTGCAACAACCGTGTTGCAACAACCGTGGCTAAAAGCTCAGCAGCGTAAAGAGAGCGAGCCAAACAAGACGGAGACGCGAGTGAAAAGAAAAAAAGGAAGAAGGGGTTGAATGTTCAACCCTGGAATGGTGATTGGAGCGGCAAGTGGCGAAGAGACTTTAACGTCGAAACATTCGAACATCGTTAACCGAGCAGGGATAAAAACAAATACGACAAACGTCGTACTTTTATTTATTTTTTCTTCAAACGGAGATTTATTCTCGTCTCGCGATTTACAGCAAATTCTAAAGAGTGGGAAAAGGGTGCAGGGATGAAAAAAAAAAATTGAAAGAAAAAAGAAACATTGATAATAAAATTATTGACGAAAAACGAGGGAACAAAATGCACGAATTAAAGTAAAATTGTCTCTTTTTTTTATTCTGCTTTTTTTCGTTTCTCTTCTCTGGTTACGCTTTTATTCTTCCGCATGCCTCTCGTTATCGCGATCTCTGCCGGAGTAACTTCGATATCACGAAAATTTACAATAATGTTATTATTATTGTTGCATAAAAGTACAAAAGAATGTTCAGTCCGCCGACCTTTCGAGCGATGAAATTTGAATATAACAAGCTCTCGAAGGATACTTATATATACGTATAACGCAAGCCGCAGCATCCCTTATTCCCGCATATGTACGGGAGCTGCCGCTTACATAATATTATTCTTATCGGCCTCGGGGGCTTTATTCACAAGTGAATTCCGTTATCTTGGCTACTTTTTTGCGGTAAATGTACGATCTTATATTACCAGATTTTTTTACTCTCTTTTCTCCTTTACGCAGCACACGTGGACGCAAAAGCACCCTTATGAAAATAAGGGTGGGAGGAAAATTTCATTTCCAGCATGGAAACGGAGGAATGTGAAAATAAAAAATTCCGTCGTTTTTAACGAAATGCACGTTATATTTATCGGGAAAAGTGGAAGTGATCCTTTTTGCGAAAAGCAATAAATTCTTTGCAAAAGTTGTCACGAGACTGCTGGATTGAAATGATATAAATCCGTCCCAATTCGAAGGTTGGATTGGGGATGAAAAACGATGAATCTCCCGCAACGACGTGGCAATTGTGATAACTGCGCAACTTCCATATGTACCTCTCTGTGTGTATACGTATATTGTATACAGGGTATCGCAAAAGTGGATGCTGAAAATTTTATCCTACATTGGGGATGAAATTCCAAGTCGAAAAGTCCTCGAGCACTTTGCCATCCGACGAATCCTCGTTCGGTTATTAAATATGGACGCCCGACGTCCGACGTCGTTTCGTTTCGGTCGTACGAAAAAATACTAAAATACATTTCTGCTCGAAATTTCACTCCAAATATCAACAACGAGTTTTGGAACGCTCTGTAGATAAATGTACACATCGTATCGATCGAATGGACCTTGTTTTACGGAGAATACACAAATTCTCATCGTTTTCTCGTCATGTTTCAGATGACCATATGGAATATTCGAACTGCACTCAGCCTGCGAAAAATCATTAATTTTCGCAACATTTTTACAATCGTGACAATTTGGATCATCGGAAATTGCTTACAACTTTTAATTGGCCTAAAAATACACCCCTTCCCTCTCATTTCCCTGAAATAATTATGAAATAATTGATGTCCGATGTTTTTCACTTTTTAATCGAGTTTTAATGAGTTTAACGATACATCGGAAAAACATGATTGCAAAAATGTATATTTATTATCGGTAGAATATACGAC
Source organism: Heteropelma amictum (assembly GCA_959613375.1). Classification (NCBI taxonomy): domain Eukaryota; kingdom Metazoa; phylum Arthropoda; class Insecta; order Hymenoptera; family Ichneumonidae; genus Heteropelma; species Heteropelma amictum. The sequence goes on from OY390728.1 coordinate 10,982,595, forward strand.
GTTTTGGCGAAATTCATTTCAGAACGGATTAACGGAAGGCTGTGTTCCCAGACGGTAAAACAATTGGTTATCTTTGTTTTCGAATTAAAGCCAGAGAGAAGGAGCGGGGCGAGGTGGAGAGGGATGGAAACGGAGGAAAAGGCGGAAAGGGAGAAGGAAATTCATTTTTATACGTCGATGGTCGTTGTACGATTCAATCGAGTCATGCCATTATCAAGTCGATCCATTTTCGTCGGACGATGGAGTCACGCTTCGTCCACCGCTCGTTCTTTTATTCACTCATTATTTATTCAAGCGTAATGAACGAAGCTACCCCATGGACATATGACGCAAGAGGCCAAGCGAGGAAAGGGACGAAAAAGACACAAGGGTGGCTGGATATTTTCTTCCAAACGATGAAAAATAAAAAATCAAAAAAAAAAAAAGCAAACAAGCGCGAGTTCGGTTCGACGTGATCGCGCGGGTACCGAGAGTGCTATAAATCAAACGTTCGGCACCCTTTCGCCCCTCTCGCGTCGCTTTTCTCTTTTTTATACTCTTTTTTTTTCTTGACCTTTTTTTCTCATTTTTTCCGTCACGTCGCGAGTCCACCGTGTCACGTACGTTCCGACGAACGACAGAGTATCAGAATATCGTATCCAGTCGCCCAGGGAGAAGAAGAGAGCGGGGTAGGTCATCGTACGAAAAGTGTGCAACGTAAAATATCGTCCAGTGAGAAGCAAAAGGGCTTAAAGCGTGTGAATTTACGCGCATAAACCGGCGAGACTCGAGACTTTTCGTTCGAAGAACGATCGATGTACCCCCAAGGCGAAAAGCCAGTTTCAGTCAAACGAACGAGAAAAATTAATCTTCCCCACACGAATAACCACTTTTTCCCTTCCATCCGTAGGAAAAAAATGAAGACTGAATATTCGTCACGTTCGGAGCATTTTATTCGGCTTCGTTATTTCGAGAGATCGGTATAGAGAAAAAAAAGTGTATTCGAAAAAAGGAGAACCGAAATTCCCGACGAATCAAACAATCGGCGTTTTATTATTTCTTTCTAATTGTGTTTTAATTACAAAAACGAGTGAATCGAAGCCAAAGCCTTGGGATAAACAAACCGTACATTTTTCCACGACAAACAAAACAAATCGACAATAATAATTGTACCGAAAGTGCGATATAGATCGCACGGTTTCTCTAAGAAAATAAATCTTGTAATCATAATTTTCATCTGTAGATTTTTTCATGGACAGTTTTTTTCCCAGATTTTTCAAATTCAAGCATGTATTCGAGCAAGATTATCAGAAACGAATCCATCGATTAAAGGCCTTATCGATTAAACATTCTCCGGACGATACAAAAATCCATTCGTCACAGAGAGTCTTCGAACCTTTCCAAGATTAACCGACCAGCTCGTGCTGCATGATTAATTTATTATGACCGATTAATTATCACACCCTGGCCGGACGAACCTGCTTCTCGAGCTCGGAAGACTGTTGCTTTGCGCCTGCAATTAATTTTATTCACGTTTTATCGCCACAAAGCGACACGTCTATTCTCGACTGCCCGATTAATATCACGAGTGCTCGCGATAAATTCATATTATAGTGTATATATATAGTACGTGACAGTTGGACGCGGAGGGCAAACTTGCGGCACTCTGGAGCGACGAGAGAAGGACGAAAGGTGCAGCCGATTGATGGATCAACATGCATTACCTGCTGAACTCATCAGTTCGTCTCCTCGATTGAGGTGCACCTCGTAAAACTTTTATATTCCCAGCGGAATAAAAAAAAATGGCGAAGAGCCCGCATTCATCCCGTGTTCCTCTCCCGTGTGTTCGCAAACGTGAGCACGCGGTGCTCCCACGCTTATTTTCATACCCGCTTCTCTGCTCGACGATCTACGCCCCATACTAATACCCATTTCTCAGTTAACTCGCGTGTTTCTCGTACTCTTTTTTTTTATTTTTCCTTTCTGTACGTACACACACGGACCCCATACTGCCCGCCGAGATGCCTATCGCGTGCAGTCTCACAGTTTATCAAACGCCGATGAAGTCCTCATCAACGAGCGATGCTCTTCTCCAATTTACGTCTCGATCCACAAAGGAGTTCGTTGACCCTCGGCACCGCACGTTAGGGTGTCCTGTACCTCCCCAGCTCACCTTTCAAGCTTCCGGTTCGGAAGCAACTTTTGAAAAAACAAAAATGATCCTCTCGAACAGTCGAATTATGCATCGGTGACGAAAATGTTGTTCGGAAATGTTACTTTTCTTCGGAACTTTTTCGGAAAATTGTCGTCACTGACGTAAAGATTTGCCCGCGTTCGGGAGGATCGTGATCGGAGCCTAATCGACAGTTTTCAAAGAATTAATCGATACGACGAGCGAGAGGAGAAGCTGGTGTTCAAAAACCCATCGAAGCTCCCATGGACGGTCTGGGAAACATCGTCGGAGAAGAAAAGGAGCAACCGCGAGGGTGTATTGTACGGCTCGAAGTGACGCGAACTCTGCCGGAGGAAGCGACGAGTGTATTCTCGCGCGTTCATCCTCGGACGCAATATATCTCGATGGTTCCGGCAGAGTGGCAGAGTCTCATGGATTTTCACGGTAAAGTCTGTCCAGCACGATTTCACGAGTGAAACAGCTTGATGACAGGCCCGGATTTTCGCCAATCATGCTGAGAGCACGCGAGTTTCATATTTTTCCTCGAGGTTTCAACATTTTTCATTCTTCGTCTGCGCGTGCATCCAATAGCCGAGTTACATATTTTTACGATCCTTTGACGTGTAATCCCTCGAGCAGGAGTCTCCCGAGCTTTCCAGTCTCGAGCTTATCGGATCGAGGCTTTTTTCCGCTATCGAATCACGCTTGGTCCAGAGAGGCTGCGATTGTCCATCAACGAAGATTCGCGCGCACGTCGATCATGAATTTCGTTTACGCCGCGTGTATTTGCATAAGATTCCCGGAGCCAAGTTC